>AWWV01010320.1:0-26760 GCA_001974805.1 Corchorus capsularis
TTTTACACTTTTGCCCTTTGACCTTTGCCACTTTTTCACTTTTGCCCTTAGCCACGCGGAGCCTCCCCACTAGGACGGCTCTGCCACGGCTAGCTGCCCCACTAGGACGGCTCTGCCACGACTAGCTGTAGCTATTTTTTTTTTTAAAAAAAAAAGGTTTAGTACCGGTGCCGTCCCAGGAGGGCGGTCTATCCATGGCCAGGCCGCTCTCCTAGGGCGGCCCTACCATGGCTCAGCCGCCCCCCTAGGGCGGCTGAGCAATTTTAGTCAAAAAAAAAGTTAGATTTACAAAATAAAACCATTTATTTCATAGAGATTTTCATACAAGTAAAGATTTTAGTTTGAAGTTTGTTTTAATGTTTTAAAAGATTTTGATTTAGAAAGTTGAAAAAAATATGAACAAAGGATAAAAGTGTAAAAAATGGGGCGATGAATAGCAAAAATAGGGCGGTATTTAGCAATTCAGATTTTATATTGAAAATTATTTAAATCTATAAATTGTAGGAGAATTTTAAAAATTGAGTCAATTCAATTTGTATATAGCTACATTGAATTTGTATAGGAGTAATTGTTTGTAATAAAGATAAAGATGGGTTTCCAATACATTTTCTAAATTTGGAGGTCAATGTGTGGCCCACACAAAAAGCCGAGGAAAAAAAAAAAGAAAAAACCAGTGGCTGGTTTTCAATTTTTCATCTCATGAAAGGCAGTATTAATATATGCGAATAGTAGTGAGAACTCTCCTAAAAACATGGAGCTGCATGATGTCCACGTGGCAATTTCATTTCCTACTCTCCTGACACCAAAACGTCTCCGCCACGCGCTTCCACCTATATCTTCCTTTTGTAGTTGTCGTAAGTAACACCCATTGCATTTCGAGGCACATTATTTGCTTTTCTTTTCATTCTCGTGCACTTCCTCTCCCAACTTTTTTAATAAGCGTGAGAAAGTTTCTCCTCATCTGAAAAGTTTAAGACTACATGCGGTTGCAAGCAAAATAAGCTTGATGTGAATAATCCAAATAGTACTATGTCCTAACTCGTAAGAATTTAATTTAGGTTGCAGTTCGTGAAATGTAGTGGGAAAGTGTGGTAAGTTAGATAGGGAGAATAACTTTCTCATATTTGGTTGGTGGAATCTAATTTTATCACACGAATTGTATGTCATAAGAAATTAATTGAAACCTCCTTAGCCAATTGAAAGTAATAATTATCTTCCCGTAAATAAAATAAGAAATTATCTTAAATAATCTACGTGGAACTCGCAGATATAGAACCTCAAGATTTAGACCTCATGTACCTACTAATTAAGCTAAAATTCTATGAATTGGAGTCTAATATACCCCACCGGATACAAGCCCTTGTCAAATAAAAAATCTTGAACTTAGTTTAACAAAAAAAAATCCAACTTTTAAGGCTTAAAAAAAGGTCGGATAAATTCACTTTAACATTGAGAGAATCCATGTTAGATTTTTGCTTTGATTATGTAATTGAATGAGTTACTTTATGATCAACTCATCACTCCCATATTTTGGTGTGACTTGACTACTAAGATTTGATTTCCCATATAAAGATACTTAGTTTTAAGGATGCGCCCATAGTGTTCCCAACCAGCAAAACCCAGAAGGCAGAAACCAGATGGATATTAATTGTGAACAAAAGACTTTTTTAAAGTTTTTTCCCCTTAGAATCTGGAAAGAAACAAAAAGTACAGCCAATAATTTCTTACAACATGTGGCCATCTGAGACAGACAACAGCACTTATAATTTTGAAACAAATTTTTTTGGACCCCACTTTTAATTTCCTCTCATTGCATTTTTGGCTTTCCTTGCTTGCATGGATGGCACATAATCTTGCTTGCTTTCCTCCTCCTCTTCCATCTGTCCTTCTTCATTGTTTTCAGTTTTTTAATTACATCTCCCACTTTTAGGATTGTGAACCTGCCTTGGCTTGTGGGTCATCTCACCCTTTAGCTCAAGTTTGAAGTTATTATTAATGTGCTATTGTCTTCTGCAAATGGGGCTGAAAAGTGAAAAGGAAGAGTTCATTGCATATATGAAATAAATAAGGTTAGGTTGTGTCAGCAGCTTGGAATTGGGATGTCACAAAGCTTATGACATATTGGGGGCTAAGGTCATTGGTACTTAGGAATTACTCCTGATAACAATATAACACTATTTATTGTCAAATTTGAATCAAATTTGTATCTGTATCATATATGTTTATGGTAAAGATCTTTAAGTTCGAGAGTTAAAAGTTGAAATCTCATTAAAGTTAGACAATACTCTATGTCTTAACATTCAACGAGAATTTAAGCCACAAACCAAGAACTACCTTACATAATATAACCACTAAACAAAACAAATAAACTAAATAAAGTCACGTTCCTGAAAACTTGAATCCAAAACCTCAAAATCCAATTGCTGAAAATATACTTACCAATTGAACTAATAACACGAGTGCAATATATAAAGCATTAATTATTTTGTGCAAAGAAAAAAAAATCGAAATACAAATATATATATATATATATATATTATGCAATTTAGAATATCCAAAAACAAAGATCACATCATGTGAATATATAAGAAGAAAACAGTTCAACTTAAATTGGTACTTTCTTGTGCAAGGATATGATGTTCATATATATCCTTTTTCTGCTACCCATACTATTGTTTGTTGTTGTTTTTTTTTTTTTTTTTATATCAAAACCCATACTATTATTTATGCAGTGTAAAATGGTTCTTTCACTAATTGTCAAAGAAACGGGCTACTAGTAATATTTTATACTCCCTCTGTCCCATATTATAAGTCCCATTCTAGAAACTTTATTTGTCCCAAAATATAAGTCTCTTTTTAAAACTCAATGCAACTTTTACCTAAGTTATCTAAATTACCCTTGTTAGTGGTAATAGAAATTTAGTTGGAATTTAATTTATCTATTGACTATGAGAGAGTAAGTGGGAGGAGAGAGACTTAGTGGAGGGAGAGAGAAAAGGGATAAAATTAGAAAGAGAAAATAAAAGTTTATGGAAGTTAGAGTTGTAACTACTTTTCTTAAACTTTGTAATACGGTTAAAATGGACTTATATTATGGGACAGCGGGAATACTTAACTATACATAATGTAATAATGATGCTCCACAACAACAATGGGTCCCAATGGGATCACATGAGGGTGAAATAGGAGCTAATCACTAGATTCTCAAAACTAAACAAGCTAAGAGTGGGGCCATTAATAAATATCTCTCAATTTAGTACCTTGATTAGCTCAAGAATAATCCTTGGGGGGATGAACCTAGGCAAATCCAAGATTAAAATATGATTAGTACAAAGATTTGTTATTTTATGAGTGATTCTAGCTAGCTAGATAGATACAAGTTGAACATATTAAAATAACAAATAAAAAAGAGCATCAATTAAATTTAGTGGTATATAAAAATGGCAAAAGGATTTGTGATTGATAAATAGATATAGGAAAGGGTCATTACCAAAACCAATTAAGGAAATGCTAAATTAACTAATGATTATGCTAGTCAATGTTTATATAAATATATATATCTATATAATTCTAATGCGCGTGAAGTCATTAATTCAATTCGACTATATATAATGCACAATATGATTATATATATGATTTAGGACTTAGGTACGTGTGTGATAATTTGTCCTAATTTTTTGTAGCCGACCATGTTTGCTAATAATTATTTCCAACTAATAAGATAACATAAGGCCAGAACAGCTAGTATTAAGCTGAATATAAAGCCAAGGCATTATTCGATCTCATAAAACGGTTTTAACTAAAAAGAGATGTTTGCAAACAATTCATGGTTTTTATAATGTATACTAAGTCGAAATCTAATATAATTATCGGATATATTGATCAGAAATGTGCAAAAAAGAAAAAAAAACTGTCATTTCTACCGGCCGGGCCATATGTATTAGGAAGATATATAAGTTATATATATAATTTGCTTTGTCAATAATATAAGGAAATGATTATTTCATGTATATATATACTATTTTACAAGATTAAAATTTAAACTTAAACTTGAAAATATTGCAATCTTCATGGTTAAGCATGATATATATAGAACTAATTATAAAGTCAAGGAATTAATGCAAGCAAGAGTTCATATATAATATAGGTACAGTATTCACAACTCATGTTCAAATTTCGTCAACTTTGAAATAATCATCAATAATCGATATAGATTCCTCGAGTCCTTGCTTTAGCACCGATCCTCATTAACTTAACTAGCTACTAGTTATTTAATTATAAAATGTTTAGTTATATGCTATGAGTATTAATTGCAACTAACTTTGTACACTTAACTTGCCTCAACAAAGAGTTTTGTACACACTTATAAATTTATAATTAAAAAACCCTTCCCTTAATTTAAGATAGAAATTTAATTATAAGAAAATGGTTTTTGATCAACACACTAGCTCGAGGATAGATTCCTGCCCCAATATCCTTTATAGTTAATTAAAATTTTAACCATATGATATAATATGTAATGCAAGTGTTAATTAGAGGACATTTTCAAATACAAAATGTTTCTTTTCAGTCAAGTTGAATATATAATTCAACAAAAAAGATTAAAAGTTGTTATAGGGAATGCGATCACTAATTATTAAAATCTACCAAACGAAGAAGAGTATAATGTCTTTGAAAGTGTAAAACACCTCATGCTCAAATATGAATTTCAATGAACAAGTTGTATAATTTATATACAAAAAAAAATTCTTTCAAAAAAGCCAATGTAATAGCGAAAACTAGACTGAATTCAAATCACCCACAACCCTGCAGGCTGGAAGTGAGCCGACCAAATTTTGATGATCAATTATTAACAAGATTTTCAAAGTCCTTTTCATCTTTTTTTCTTTTGGTCAGAAAAAGGATACTCCTTCCGTCCCATATTATCTGTCCACTTTTCCCCTAATAGAAGTGGACAGATAATATGGGACGGAGGTAGTATATTAGAAGAAGGCGCACTTGTTAGGAATATTAGTAGTTCAATTAAGACCCAACAATTTACATTTTCATTTTCCAATTTGTACTATTTATTTATGTTGCATTATGCAAAAAAAGAAAGAAAAAAAAACTTGGGTTGCAGAAATTACTACTAGGAATTAATAATTGAATTTATTATTTACTCTCTCTGTTCCTTTTTAATTGTCTCTCATATATTTTTTTCAGAAATATCTTTCTTGAAACATGAGTTTAATTAAAAGGTCAAACACGTATTTAATTAGAGAAAAACAATGGCTAAAGGGCATTATAGGAAGATTAATTAAAATTGCAATAAAATTTAGGAAACTAACTGAAATTAACTACTTTTCTTAAAGAAATAAATCGGTTAAAAGGGACAATTAAGAATGAAAGGAACGAGTGTGTGTCAACTAAAGTAATCTTCTTAAAAAAGGAAAAAGCTACTACTACTATTCAATTATTTTTTTTTTAATTGTTTCACATTGCAAGTAGTGTTCACCTTTTGTTTTTGTCGGTATGGGTTGCAGGTAGTCTTCAATATTACTATTTCATTCCATTTTATTTTTAATTTGTTGCATTAAAAGGTGTGGGAGCTCCATCATCTATTTACGCAACCAATATCTGAAAAGGGAAATCAAAATGCTCCCATTAATTGGTGAAATACTGGTTTGGTTGGTTTATTATGGATTTACGCACCAAAATCTGCTGAGTTGATATCTAGTTGTACTCTACCAATGTTTAATTAATTGTCATATATAGTACGTATTCATGTGAAACTCATTTTCCAAATTGACTCAAAAACATTCTCATTTCTTTTAAGCAAGCAATTTCGTCTGACTTGATTGATCAGATATATGAATTGAACCTAAATTCTTTTACATTCTTCTCATTAATTTGTTTCTTTAAAATGAAAACAAGAAGACCTAACACCCTCTGTTTGTTTTCTCCTTTTAATCAACTGACTCAAAATTCAAAGGCAGTTATAGAATTTGGTATTTTAAAGAATTTTGATGATTATCAGCTTCCTATAGTTCATTCATTGTATCTAATCTATACTTTGACTCATGTTGCAAAACTCATATTATGTACGTAGTATGTTGTGGTTCGGTTAAAAATAGTTTTGACTGGAGAAAATTATCAGTTGTAATATATATGCAATATTAATATTAATTAATTTATGAAGTGGTCATTAATTTTCAATTCTTTATAATTAACCCATCTCTTTTATATATATGAGAGATTATCAGATGAAACGGTTTTACCATATCAGTATAAGACCAACTTATATTAATAATAATATTGACATTAATTCGGAAATTTGATTGTAAATTTTGTGATAGAATTTGACTTGTTAGTATTAACTATAGTAATTTTATAAGTTAACCTAATTTGAGCACTACTTTTGTACTAACTAGTTTTATATAGGAAAAAAGGCATTATCATTGTTACTAGTAGTAGTACTACGTACTAAAAAAAAATTAAGTGGCTATTAAAAAAAGTAATATAGTGAATTAAAAAAAGTTACAAGTATAATTAATTATGCATTAATCCGGTTTTCCAAATAGGGGAGGGTGAGAAATTGGACCAAAGACAAAACCAGGAAAGGGCGAGCCAGTGGTTTTGCTAAACAGGTTTTGTTTCCTAAAAACATGGAGCTCCTTTGCTTTGCTGACTCGTTAATATCTTTTTTTTTTTCTTGAGGAAGTTATTAATATCTTAATACATGGATTATTAGATACTGTGCTTGTATTAATGCCCATTGTATGCCCTGTTAATGAATTAAATTAATAGGCGAGTGGATGTGGAACCCACTCTGACCACCCAGAGAAAATGAGAAACGTGGATGCCACGCGCCGCTATCAGAAATGACATTGCATGACTGTTTTAGACGGTCTTGCATGGCGCCATCACCTCTTTTCTGCTTCATTGCCATCCACTTGTCCCCCTCCTTCCTTCTTTCTCACCAAAACTTAACTTCAACCTTCTTTTCTTAATTTCTCTTCACACTGTTTGTGGCATGTGCAAAATTCTAGTTAAGACCTTCCTCCTAAATTTCTTTGTTAAAATAAAAAAAATTACACTTCCAAATCCTATATATATCTGGGTTTCATATATATATATATATATATAATACATTATGCTTATTGTTGTAAACGATCCGAACACACGAACATGAATCAGGTGCATTCGTGAACAATTTTCTTGTTCGGGTTTAGGTCATGTTTGTTTAAAATTTTCATGTAGTGTTCTTGTTTGTATTTATTTATGTTCGACTTGTTTAAGTGATCTTGTTCGTGAACTATAACCAAACTTGTTCATGAACATGTAATTGATTTTGTTTACAAATAAGTACTAATTATTTTAATTATTTTTTAAAGGAATTACATTATTTTAATTAGTATATTAATTTATGCATATATAAATAAAAAAGTTATAAAAAAGTACTAGAAAAATTAAGAAAAATTAAGTTCTAAAAAAGTATATATTATTAAAATATAGACGAACATAATTGAGATATTGATTGAACAATAAACGAGCTCATAAACGAAAACATTAATCGAGAATGTTCGCGAATATAAACGAACTAAATACGTCTTATTTGAGCTCGATTTGTTTTCTAAACGGACACTAAACCTCTTATTTATCTTATCTTATTAAATAAAGATAAACGATCCCTTACATCAAAGAGAAAAGAATGCTAAACCTTTTGGAATATTTCGCATTATATATATAGCTTATAAGATTTGAAAAATATTCTTTAAAATTAACTTAGGCGTACGATCCATGTCTGCTCCCATCCCATTTATTGAACCAAATAAATCCAAATCGCACCGATTTTAAGTCACCTGAACATGTTTGGTTCAAAGAACCAAACAAAAATGTATAAAAAGCAAAGAAAAAAAAACATACAAATTAATTAATGAAAGCAGTATTTCTATTCTCCAACTTTGCCATAGATAAAATTTAGTGCAAAGTGTATTGAACCTCGACGATAACGCCAAAATTAGTAGAAATTTCTAAATGCTATGAAGTCTCAACAATAGCATTAAACATTTCATGTTCGAAACATTTGAGAAGATTAAAATAAAATAAAAGTCAAGTTCGAAAAATTTTCAAGAAAAGAAAAAGAGAAAACGTTAAAAATTAAAATTACATGCATGTGATGATCATGAGGCGAAGTCATTGTCTTCCAAATTCTTCGCGTGCCGCCTCCACACTTAAAGTAATACTCAATAGTAGTAGTATATTGGATTTTAATACTAATTAATCAAAACAAAATTATTATAATAGTTCCATGTTATAATTTGTCTCATTGATTTAATTTTGTAGTACTTAATTATGAAACCTTTAATCATTAGTCAGATAATCTCCCTGATGAATGTTGGTATATACACTTTAGAATTTTGATAACCTATTTATTAAATATTGGCAATCAAATTATGAAGATTTGATAATCCCATTATGCAATTGTGATAACCTCACTATGAGATTTTGATAACTTTTCTATAAAATAAAATATTGATAACCTCCTTCAGAAATTTTAATTGTTCACCCCCTCAAAAAAATATTGATAACCACACTATAAAATTTTGATAATCTCCTTATGAAATTTTGATACACAGTATGAAATTTTGATGACCACAATCCCCTATAAAATTTTGGTAACCCCATATCAAATTATATTAACCGCACTATAAATTTGATTACCCCACAATGCAATTTTGATAACCTTCCAATGAAATTTTGCTAATCACACTATGAAAAATTGAAAACCTCTCTCTGAAATACCACATTGTAAAATTTTAATAACTACATCATGAAATTTTAATGATCTTCCTATGAAATTTCGATAACCTCCCAATAAAATTTTGTTTATCTCGTTATGAAATTTTTATAACCATACTAAATTTTGATAAGTTCATTATGAAATTTTGAACCTCACTATGAAATTTCGATAATCACCATATAAAATTTTGATAAACTCCCTATGAAATTTTGATAATCTTTCTATGAAATTTTGGTAACCACACAATAAAACTTTTATAACTATATACTATGATATTGTGATAATTTCAGTATGAAATCTTGATAACTACACTATGATATTTTGATAACCACACAAAGACAACAAAATTAAAAGAATAGGGTCACTATCTTATTGTTCTAGCTCCACAATAATTAATTGATTTAATTAATCTAAAAGCGAACCCCTGAAATACCTCTTTTAAATATATTTCAAGAAATTTTGAAATTAAAACTTAAATAATTTATATTAAAAATAATAAAGATAATCTTTAACATATGAGATTCAAGCCAAACTTTAAAATAAATGGCAAATTTTAAGTAATGGCGTTTTAGAAATATTTTGAAAAAATAAAGTAACATCGTGAATCTCTTAAATGCCAAAATGCACCCTAAAATTTTTACAGACTGCCATTTTACACCCCACTTTTTTATTTTGATCATATTGCATCCTAATATTTTATTTTCGGTACATTTTGCACCCTCTAAGACGGAAAATGGTTACGGTGCTGATGTGGCATGCCACATAGGATGAAAATTCCACGTGCCATGCATACGTGGCAAATTTTTTTGTTTTATTTTTTTTATGTTGACATAGCATGTCACGTGGCAATTTTCATCTGACGTAACGGTGCCATATGGTACTTATCGAATTTTCGGTAATAGAGAGTGCAAAATATACCCAAAATAAAATAAAAAAAATTAGGGTGCGATATGATCGAAATAAAAAAAAAATGGTGCAAGGTGACAGTCTATATAAATTTTAGGGTGCATTTTGACATTTAAGCCAAAAGTTTTCCATGTTCGCACTTTTATATGTAGTGTATATATATATATATATATATATATATATATATGGATAAAAACTACTACTACTTCTTTATATATCTGTCCAATTTAATCATATCACAAATATTAAGAAAGTTAGTTGAATATTCTCAAAATTTTATAACTTTTACAATACTTTTCAAGATTACCCCAACTTTACTTAGTTAATATATGATTCTCTTTTCAGATATGATAAGGATAAAAACTAGTCAAAGTTCTCGTGTTCTATAAATCACACAGATATTTTGTGATAAAAGAAATCTAAAAAAAATAGACAAATATAGTGAAACGGCCCAAACGGGATAGTATTAACTTTGTATTTTTTTTTTGTATGAGCCTTGACTATTAAATATATATACATTTTTTTTATTATAAATGTATTTAGATTAAGCATAATTGGTAGGTTATCGTGTTTGAACAATGAGGTTAATGTATGTGGGTTCTGTAACATTTTTGTGGGATTGGTTAGTTTGTTATCTTTATCAAGATTGTTGACGTGCTTTGTATTGCTTAACTTGTTATTATTATCTTTATTAATGTGGTAAACGTAGTTTGTATTATGATTCAAGCATACATGGGGTAGTAGAGAGATATATTTCAATAAGACTCAAATACTAACAAAATAAATAAATAAATTATGTAAAACAAAACAAAGTGCATACAAAGCACAGAGTAATAATCCACAGTAATACTACTAAATAAAGAAAAGTTACTACTCGTATTAGTCTATTGTTTTCTTTAATCAACTGTATTAGAGGATAAGCATTGATTAGGAGGAAAAAAAATAAGGAAAAAGAGAAACAGACCCTTCAAAACCGTTGGCTGATGGGTCTTCTAGTGCGCCCACAGTCCCACGCTTTAAATCCGGAAACCGGTTACCGGTTTTTGCCTTTCCCCCTTTTAAAGCGGTTTTTGAACTAACACAAACTTCCCGAAAACCAGGAGCCTTTTTTATATTTAAAAAAAAAAAAATGAAAAAACCGGGAGTTTTCCGGTGGCCCCCACTCCACACTCTCACAACATCATATGTGGCGATTCGACCGCACTCTGACACCTGAACGTGGCTGCCACGCGCTGCCCTCTTCCTTTCTCAATTTTTGGACCCATTTGCATGGCATCCTTAGCCTTTTTCACCACCTGTCTTGCTTTTCCTGATTCCCATTCTACCCTTACTTTTTACACTATCAATGCCGAAAAGGCCGTAATTTGTAGAAAACAGCCCGGGGTAATTTCGTAAAGAAGGATTCTGCATCGATTTCCTCAAGCGGGAGTTACGTCCCGTAAATTTTTGGAGTGTCCTACGCAGAAGGGGACAGTACCTTAAGTACGCCTCCAATGAGGATCCCAAATTGGATTCCTCAATTGGGAGTTAATTACACGCGCATAGACTGAGACTGGTTTTATTCAAACTACTTACAACATAGTACAATTTTTTTATGTTTGTTTAATTAATTTTTCTCATTTTTTAAGGCCTGCCCCAACCTCCTTGAATGTGGAAACCAGTGTTTTGGAAAATTTAAAACAGCTGCGTCCCCCTTGTACCTGTAAAACCCAGCGGCCCCTAATTTTATTTTGCTTCCCTTAAATACTTTGTCACTTGCCTCTTTTCTTCAATCTCCAAATTTCCATTTCCTTTTTTCTCTCTCGGAAACTCAGAAGAAAGTCTAGTCCTTTCAACTTTCTTTTCCTTTCTCTCAGATTTTCTGTCTACCCAAACAAACATTTTTCAAAATGCGCATGAGCTGTAATGGATGCCGGGTCCTCCGGAAAGGCTGCAGTGAAAATTGCAGCATTCGCCCCTGTTTGCAATGGATCAAAAGCCCTGAATCCCAGGCAAACGCCACCGTTTTCCTTGCCAAGTTTTATGGCCGTGCTGGCCTCATGAACCTCATCAACGCCGGCCCCGAACACCTCCGACCTGGTTAGTATTCTTAAATGTTGATCCTTTTAAAATGGGATTTGGTGTTTTTTTTTCTGTCAAAAACTTTTAAGGTTTTTTGGACTGACGGTTTTGTTTTTTTGTATTTGCAGCGATTTTTCGGTCATTGTTATATGAAGCTTGTGGGCGGATAGTGAACCCGATTTATGGTTCCGTTGGGTTGTTGTGGTCCGGAAGCTGGCAGCTTTGTCAAGCCGCCGTGGAAGCGGTGTTAAAAGGTGCTCCGATCACGCCGATTGCTTCCGAAGCCGCCGCGAATGGTCAAGGACCACCACTGAAAGCTTACGACATTCGACATGTTTCTAAGGATGAGAACTCTGCCGCCTCTAACGATCTTCAACGAGTTAAGACTCGTTGCCGAGTCAAGCGAAGTGTCAAGTCGAAGCTTAATAAGCCGGTGGTAGAGGAAGAGAACCGCGCCGCCGAGGCAGAGGTGCGGTGTTACATGGATGAAGGGAATAGGTCGACGAGTCACGAGTCGTCTCTGAGCCACCAGTCAGAGTTGGCGGCCATGGACGGCGAAAGCAAGGAAACTGAGAGCATGGTGTCGGTGGAGACAGCGGCGGCTTCGCGGTTGTTTATGACGGAGCCTGAGTTTGGAGGTAAGGTTCCAAGCGAAGAAAGGGTTGCTGAAGGAGGCGGCGAGATTGGGCTGGAACTGACTCTGGGCTTTCAGCCGGTGGTGACACGTGCATGTCACGTGGTTGTGCCTGTGAAGAAAAGGAGAATTGAGGGTTACGGCACGTGTGAAGATAGTCAAACGTGTAAGGTAGAGCTGGGGCTCGATTATTCGGCTTAAAGGGGCTTCGGTCCAGTTTTGGCGGCTGGGTTTCGGCTTTTGTTTATTTTTACATAGAAGAGTTGGGCTTTTCTTTTTCTTTTTTTTTTCCCTTTTTTCTTTTCTTCTTTTTGGGTTTTTTCTTTTGTAAGGTCTCGGGTTTTCCTTTTTTCCCTTTATGAAAAAAAGAAGCAGCAAGAAATGTACAAATGTGGGTTTACAATGAAATAGGAATGGTAAATTTATAGAGGGAATCAAAAAATTTTAATTTTAATAGTGATTGATTACCTTTTCTTTTTCTTGTTTGTGGTAACTAATATTAATTAAAGGGATTGTATTATGACAAATCAAGAAAATCTAGGACATTGATCCTCAATAATGAGTCATAAGATAAGCCCCATATTGCAACAAAAGTGAGTGAGTGAAGTGGCCTTGATTGAACAACCTTTGTATAATTTGTGCCTTTAATTAATTAAATTCCTAAAAGAATGCAAGCAACATCCAAGCTTTTCTAAGAGGACTTTTGTCTAGTATAAGAAGGCTTTCACGTCTGGCCATGTGCTGGGTTTTAATTTCTTTTTGTTCATATCTATGGAGACGACGCTGAAAAAACTCGCCACTGTTTTTCAATTTTTTGGGTATTGCTTATTAGAAAGCAGACAGTCGGAAAAGGACACCGATTAATTACTTTCTTTTTCCTTTCTTTTTTAATTATTATTATATTATTTATTATTTAGGTAGTAGTAGAAGTAGTAATTTGTTTTGGGTGAAAACTAAGATCAGGTAGAGTTTTGTTACTATAGCGTCTATAGCACAAATGGTAAATATTGGTTTACGGCTTCCTAAATTGATGTATGAGTCATGCACCGGGATAGCAATGTAAATATACACTTGTAAGTTATTTAGGTTCACCTCTTTGAGGTTGTTGAAAATTCTTGTAGTAATAATGGTTAGGGAGGAGAGTGACCGATCTCGAATCTTAACGTGCTACAAGGCCTTATAATGTACTTCATTACCATATGTGACCCAATTTGACATCAAAATTCTAAGTTAATTCATGGTATTGAGTCTTCGTATATACAAGTTTCTTAACAACTCCTGACTTTATGATATACCACTTTGTATGGTATTTACTCACATGTGAATCTTAACAATACTGAATTTAATGGTGCAAGTCGATATATATGTCACGAGTCGAATTCGAGTTACGAGAATGAAGCTTAATAAACTTTGAGTTGTAAGTTTTAAGTCAAATTCAAACTTGAGTCCCATTGTAATAACTCAAGCTTGATCAATTACACTACTAATTAAGTTTGTATAGGTATAGTTGAGTCGATTTTGGGTCAATTTGGTTAAACGGAGCAATGCAAACATTTGCAATTTTAGCCTTACAGTGACCTGTCAATGTAGAAGAAGCTTGCTTAGCTCTAAAACCGCATTTTAGTCCACTGTCTTATGTGGACACACAAACGTATAAAGGCAATTGTTTTTGTCCACTGACGAGAGAATAACAGGGACTTTAAACTGCTCAAACTCCCCCGACGGAGAAGTAGTGTCAAGCTCAAAAATTTTTTTTTTGGAGAAAATGTCAAAGCTCAAACTTGACTCTTAAGCAAAAGAAAAGGGGAAAAAAAAACTCTAGGCTCGAACTTAAAAAATGGGTTCATTAATGAGTGAGTCGAACTTGTTGAACTTAAATACATTATATACATTCACCCACTCGACCCAATTATATATACTACTAAACACATGGCTTGTTCCATATTGCAGAACTTCATGTGACCCATGGATCCAAGGAGGAGGCCCAAACTTTAAAAATGGCCAAAACCTTGAAATGGGCTTGACTTACCCACCAAAAAATTCTTCATTTTTGTCCCATCATAAGCCTGCAAAAAAACATCAAGAGAAGAACAGCCTCTGATGCTTCCCCCAAATTTCCCTCTGCAAACAGATGGAGAGAACTCCAACAACACGCGGTAAAGACTCTTCCCTTCTCTTCTTCAGCTCTCTCTCACTCCTTCGAAATCACTCAAGGTAAACCCATTTCCCCTTCTTTTTCAGCTTTCTCCTCCAAAACCCTAATTTCTTCACCCCCGTACGCCTTCCTCATTTTTTTCATTTTTTTCATTGCTCAATCTCATCAATTTCTGAATTAATTCTCCAAAATTTTGAACCGAGAATAGAGTATTTCTGAAATATATAATTTGAAATGGACAAATTACATTAACAATCTTACTTGTAATGTTTATATTATCGAATGATGAATTAAGAATAATCTTTATTTATATATTCTTGAATTTTTTTTATTTTATATAAGCTTTTGTTTCAAACTTAGAACCCTAGTAACTGACGTGTGGAATCTTCAACTTTATCTTAAACAGGTAGCTTATTCTGAGCTCTACATTGGGTTTGATTTTGGTACTGGGGTTGTTTTATTTGTAGTTATTTTCTTCGGGGAATTTAGGTTAGGTGAATTCTTGAAGGAATTTCATTTTTATTCCTGTCAAAATGGATGGGAGGAAGAGGAACTTTTTTAAGAAACAGATGAATACGCCCTTTAAAAGAAAAGGGGTCAGCAATAATAGGAAACCTAAATGGGGTAGTAATTCTGGCAATGAACAGTCATCTGTGAGTTTTAATCCTGGAGACACTGTTTATCGGGTACTTTGTCCTTCTAAAAAAATAGGTAGTGTTATTGGGAAGGGTGGGAGTATAATCAAAACATTACGGGAGGAGACTCAGGCGAAAATCACAGTTGGTGATTCAGTTCTTGGTTGTGATGAGAGAGTTATTATTATTTTTAGTTCACCGAGGAAGGTAAGAATTCACAATTCTGATGAGGATGAAGAGGAGGTGATGGCAATTGGGCCTTGCTGTGCTGCGCAGGATGCTCTGTTGAAAGTTCATGATCGGATTGTTGAGGATGACCTTTATGGTGGGCCCACATCGGATGATTATGGGAATACTGTCGTCAGTGCTCGCCTTTTGGTTCCAAATAATATGGTAGGATGTCTTTTAGGGAAACGGGGTGATGTGATCCAAAGATTGCGAAGTGAGACTGGTGCTAGTATCCGTGTTCTTCCTGCTGATCATCTTCCTGCTTGTGCTATGGCAACTGATGAATTAGTTCAGGTATCTATAAACTTTATCTGCAGTATATTAATATTAGTGTGTTTGGCTAAGAAATGCATATGGTAAAACGTAAGCTATCTTCAAAGAAAATTAGTATTTTTGTTTAAAGTAAAGTCAGTCTTAATCTAATTTATAGCTCTTTGTCTTCCTTCTTGCTAAATGATTGGTTCGCTGAACATTATTTTCCTTGGACTACATTTAACTGTGTAAAAATGATTATATAGCTTACTTCAATTGTATTTGGATAAGGTTTAGTTGAGTGGAGGAGTAGTTGTAGATCTGTATCCATCTTCAATCATATTTAATGAATTATTTCCTCCTGCTCAGCATTTTGTGGTCATTTCTAATAAAAGTTTGTAAAGAGAGCCTACTACTGCTTCAATGTTATGTGCATACTGATTGGTCTTGCTTCTTAATTGATGTTTGAACCTCTGAATTGGAGTTGGATGAAGTGCCATCGTGGAACATTTTTGGCCTTTAGCAATAAATATTCTGTCCTACACCATTTTGTGAAGAAAGGATGGCCAGTAATATTTTAAGAAAATGTGGCTGATAATTTTTAGGATGATGTTTGAGAAGCATGTTCTCTGGAGTGTTGTACATAGGTATACGGTGTTATTCGAATGTTTGCATTTGAGTATGGGTCATTTAATCTTGCATGCGGGAGTGTGTTACATTCTCATTTATGCGTTAGTATAAAGATCCTATACTTATGTTGATAGGCTTTTGCTTCATGAACGCTTCTTGCTTCCATATCTTGAAGCTTGTACTTGAGATAATCTTCTGAGATAGGATTGGACAATGGAAGTGCATCTTGAAATATGATTTCTTACTCTATCAGTGGCTTTGCCCCTGATGTCCAAGGACCAATTACTTTGTTTAGGAAGTATATATATACATCTCAATTAAGATATATTTGAATTGAATGGATAATTGGTTGACTATGACAATGGTTCTTGGTGATGGTGGTGAATTAACTCAAGTCGTGATACCTATTTTCCACTATTTGTAAACGGTGTGATGTGATGATATATTGTGTAACTGAAGTACTGAACAGAATAAAATTTCCTCGAGTGCGAGACAAGATTGTGACAGTTTTTGGGTTAAGACTTGAGAGAGTTCTCACTTGACATCTTTATGCTTGATAATGTTTCAAAGCTCAATGGATTTCTCACTTGCATTCATCATTGTGAATCTGGATAGTGGGGTGCAGGTTTTACCTTTTTTCATATAGGCTGCCATTGACTAAGCTTGCTTTCCAAGCGGCTGACCAGATCGCTGGTCATTGCCTGTCTCAAAGATATTTCACACCATTGAATCTTCTGGGGGATTGGATCTGTATTGAGCAAAATTTTTGTGTTTAGTACGAAAGATCTTTCTGGGGTCAAATCTGAGTTTCCGAGATCTACACCATCTGTGAAGTTGGATTGAAGCTTGCATGCCTACGCTTTAGCAGATTAATTAGCAGAGAATGCATAGAGGTGGGTGGAGTGATGTTAATTTTACATTGTTGATATTGGCATAGGGAAGTAACCCTGTGGCTGATGTGCTATAGGAAATAGCAACATTTTGAAGGGTATTGTTGTTTCCCATTCTTCTTTATCCCTTCTGCCTATGCTTTTTATGTTTATGTTGACCAGCATACCAAATTTTGTAGGCCAGCCTTGTGCATCATGGATTTCTCTGGAACTAGGAAGGCTTTGGATGTAGCTTTCCTGACTGTCAAGTAGTTTAAGCAGTTGTCTGAATTTCTTATTTACATTGCTGGTTTTAAGTGCTATGATGTATTGAAATAGTTTCCCTGTGTTTTAATGAATTATCAATTTTCTCATTTCATTTATATTTTCCTAGATCCTGCACAGAATTGCTTAGGTGTTTCTGATTAGAAATTTTCAACCATTTATGGTTGACCTCTGAGTTGAGAAGTTTCTTTCTTTCAATTTTATATTTTTCTTTCATTTCTCGACAACCTTTGCTTGTTGGAATTTACTGCAGATATCTGGAAAACGAGATGTTGCAAAGAGGGCCCTCCATGAAGTTTCCACTCTCTTGCATCAGAATCCACGAAAAGACAACCCTCCTTTGGGCTTCACTGTACCTCATGCTGGCCAAAACTTTCCTCCTCCTAGTGCTATTCCACCCAGCAATTTGATGTGGTCTCATCGGAGTTCTTCTCCTCATGATATTCAACCAATTCCTTGGGCAGGGCCTCATGGAAAGCAGCCTTCTGGATTTGACTCAGGCAGCTTCAGCAGTTTTCCTCCAGCACATGGTGGTGAAGCTTCGGCTGAGTTTTCAATGAAAATTTTGTGCCCCACTGGGAAGATTGGTGGTGTTATTGGCAAGGGAGGCTTTAATGTTAAACAATTACAGCAGGAAACAGGAGCAGGAGTCCATGTTGAGGACGCATCAACAGAATCAGATGAGCGTGTGATTCGTGTCACTGCAATTGAGGTCAAGACTATAGCTTCATATTTTGAGAAGAAACTTATTTAATTATTTTGAGCTTCTTTTTTTTTTTTTTTTTGAATATCGATTCCTAGTGTGTGAAACTTTGTACTTCCTTTTAATTGCTATTACGTGCTTATGCTAGTGCATATATTATTCTAGGCTCTTTGGAACACTCGATCTCAGACAATAGATGCCATTCTACAGCTTCAGAATAAAACTGGTGAAATCTCTGATAAAGGTACAATTATTACTAGGTTGCTTGTTCCATCGAGTAAAGTTGGCTGCATTCTTGGGCAAGGAGGTCACATAATCAATGAGATGAGGAGGAGAACGCAGGCAGATATACGTGTTTACTCAAAGGATGATAAGCCTAAGTGTGCATCTCAGGATGAAGAGCTAGTACAGGTGATCTTGTTAAGTTGTATGAGTTACTAATGGTATTGGTTTTTTTTCCTCCCCCGTCCCCCTCTCTTTTATTCACCTACTTGGGGCTTCAAATTTACAATTTCAACCTTATATTTTGGGTAAACTAATTAAGTTTTCCCATTTAGATATCTGGCAATTTTGGTGTTGCTAAGGATGCTTTGGCTGAGATTGCATCAAGACTTAGGGTAAGAACTTTGCGAGATGTGAATGCTGGAGCAGAACCTGCTCCTGTTGGGCCTGTCCACGGATTTGGACCTGCAAGAAGCATGCCAAATGGTCCACCACCAGCTGCTGCAAGTGCAATAGGACCTGGCCGATCTGGTGGATATGAACCTTTCAGGGTACATTTCTATATTTAGTTCGTGTCCCCCCCTTTTTTTTTTTTTTTAGTTTAATTACTATTTTATCCATTCTATTTATGGTGGACAATTATAATATTACAGATAAAGCAACTTCAAACATAATTAAAAGAAGCATATATTGTTTAAAAAATTCTTAAAACTTTTGGTCCCCATTGGTTATAATGAAGATCTGCCCCTGGTCCTGGTGTGATTTGCTTCTTATTTTTAGTTTGAAGATACTGGTTTATATGTAATGATACTTTTTTCTTGGGTTTTACTAGTCTCTTATAGCATTTGATTGGTTTCTAATATTCTGGGATTGAGCCTTCCTATCAGTACTGTCTAATTTGTAATATATTAAAGGTCAGATTCATACTTAAATGTTAAGCTTGTAAATAGACTGCTCTCTTTTCATATTTTGTAAGACTTGTCTCATCAAGAGACTAGATTCATTGTGGATGCAGACATTGAGCTTTTGAATTTTCAAGATGTCTTTTGATCTGGTTAAATAGCTAAAAATATGTTCTTTGCTATTCTGAAGGTTGGTGGTGGACGCGAGTATGAACCTCAGAACTATTCTGTTCCTCCAGCTGCTGCTAGGTACCAGTGTTATTGAACTTCTTGGTGTAAACTTTGTCTTTCACACATGATGTTCAATTTGTTGCATTCTGTTATTGCAGATACTCGAATATGAACAGTGCTCTAGAGGCTAAAGTTCCAAACGTGTCAAGTTCTGTAACAGGCATGCGGGGAAGCACCATTTTCAATACTAGTGAGGTAATAATGGTCTTTTGGGGCCATAACCTAGATTCTTTTTATGTAGTTTGAACCTGAATATGTGAGCAAAAATAAAGTAAGACCTTTGAAAGATTTGTTATAGATTTTTTGCTTAATGTTGATTTGAAGGGTACCACTTTAAATGTTTGATGAGAGGAACTCTTGATTACTTGTCCTGGAAAGTTTAGCATCCCAGATATATAACTTACCAATCAGTCTATAAAACATCTATAAAAAACATATTCTTGACTTAGATGGTGGAAGAGATTGCTTGTTAATTTATAATTGAAAGAAAAAAAAAGAAAAAGAAAACCACAAAGTATTGTCTTTAACTTTGGTGTAGGCCATTCTTTTTATGTTAGCAGTAAGGGATTAGAAAGGATAAGATTTCTAACTTGTTTTTACTACCGAGTGTAGGTTTCAGGAGCCAGAATAAGGCTTGAAGATCCTCAAGCTGGTGGCTCTGAAGAGTTTTATAGACCTTCTGAGCGTCTAACTTCTGCTCAAAGCATGTTCCAATCGTTCAGGGCTTCTTCCGGACAAAGCATGACTGCACAACACAGTTCCTATCAAAATTTGAATGTTCAGCAGAGTTCCTACCCTAGCATGAATGCTCAGCAGGGTTCCTACCCGAGTATGAATGCTCAGCAGAGTTCCTACACAAGCATGAATGCTCAGCATAGCCCCTACCCTAGCATGAATGCTCCGCATAGCCCCTACCAGAGCATGAATGCTCAGCATAGCCCCTACCAAAACGTAAATGCTCAGCATAGCCCTTATCAGAACAGGCACCCTCATCAAAGCCCTTATCAAAATTTCAGTACGCAGCGAAGCCCCTATTCAGTTAATTCACAGCAGGGGGCGTATACCAACATAAATGCTCCACAGAGTGCTTATCACAATTACGGTGCACAGCAAGGCGCCTACCAGTATTAGATTCAATAGGAGCATTTTTGTACTATATATCTTGCTTTTACTTATCATAATCATCAACAAATTATAGATTATTAATTGTCAAATTACTGGATGTTTTTATTTCATTACTAAGTGACGGACTATTCTTGCTACTGCTCAAGTTGTAAGCTTAGATACTTTCTTACTGTATCTGGACTTCTGTATAGAGAAAATCAAGAATGATTGTTGGACATCTGAATTGCTTAACAAACTTAGAATAAGGGGTATGCTGTTAATCTTTTGTAACGGATGGTTGGCCTGTAGTTGACTCCTTTTTTGCAACTCCCTTGCGGTCAGTCTTACTCTTATCTTTGCTCATTTAATAATCTTGTATGTGTTCCTTTGGCAGCATTAATTGAGTGGAGAGGTGAGGAAGTAGAAGCAGGAAAGCTCTCTCAAGGTAGAGTTGTGAGATAGAGCTAGGGCTAGTTTTGCACGGCAGAGGCTTGCTCGTTGAAGGAGCTAGGGTGCTACCAATCATCTCACATGGACTCAGGTTGGTTACTAAACCCATTAGTAGCTTATGCTCAATTAGTTTTGATTATGGATCAAAACAAGTGATTAGGAAAATTCAACTTAAAAAATATGGAAGATTGGTGGGTTCTTACCATCATGGTTATGAGCTTCCTGTACTCAATATCCATGAGAAGAGATCTTCATGTTTACTGTTATATAATTCCACAGAGAAGATTGTCTTCCTAGTTCCTACAGAGATAGTTTTTTTGTGTGTGTGTCTATATTTGCAATATGTGACTCACTCTGAGGCAAGCCGCCTTGACAAAACCTGAAAGACTAGAAGAACCATGTGTGGCTAAGAAAAGACTAGAAGAACTTTGGATTAAGGATTGGCTCTTAGTGGTTTCTATCAAATAAGTTTGAAATATAATTTGGATTTTCCCCCTTAATTTTCAATTCATTCAAGATCAAGTTACAAGTAGTTATAACTGTTTTTCTTTTGAGCAGTAGTTAGAACTCATTTTATAAATGAAATAGTGAAATCTGTTCTACTGTTTTTGGTTTACTTTTTTTTAGACTCAGAATTGGCATTGCATTTATTACAGTATCAAACATCAAAAGCATGATTAATGGCAAAATCCTATGGCAAGCAATTTCTTATCAAACGTGGTAGCACTTGGGAGAAAACATGAGTTGACCTTAAATTTTGTTGCCTTCCATTTGGTACAGGAAGGTACGATGATCATTATGTCTACAGGCCTAGCCTATTTTAATGCAACACAAAATTGGATAAGCCTAGTACACACCTAAATCCATGATATGGAAATAAAAGAGTTTCCTTGTAGATTGTCATGTCTCATCCTCAAGTAGCAAAGTGCTCCTCCCACTTTGCAACTTGTAAGAGCAGTTTGTGGTAGAGTCTTGATGACAAAATTTTTCCCTTGTCTTTTCATCCCAAATCCACATGTCATATAAACCCTAGGCATATTTTACCAGGTCTCAAAACAAGAAATCTAATAATGGTTTTGTCCCTTCCAGCGAAGGTGACAAACTTTGTCACGGTATCACATTTGTTTTTTTTTTGGTAGGGTTCTTTTTAGGTATATATACAGAAACCCGCCTGCTTTTGCATCATATGCTATGGGAGGTAATCCACTTCCTGCATGTAATCCCACTTTCCATTTTTAAGATTTGAAATTCTGATGGAGTCTTTAATTCTAGCCGCTAAATTGTCTTCTCTGGGTTATTCCTATTTATTCAAATTGATGTCAGTATGAAAAAATCTACATATAAAAAAAAGTGAAGAATAATGATTATAAAGCATTCATTCATTCATTCATTTCATGCATACAACTTGTCATTTCAATTAGATTATTTAAGGGTTTTGGATTTGCTACAGGAAGCATCACCATCCCATGTTGATTGAAAATCATTAAGTGCCCTAACCACAGCATGCCATTAAATTTGTCTTGTTACCTACTTAGAATTTTAGAATAGGGCGAAGCTTTTTGTTCTAGAATTCCCTTCTATTTCTGTACTTTTGTGAAACTTTGTGTAGTTGTGTTGGATTGCACTTCATCAAAATCCAAAATCAGATGCGTGGCTAGTGTAATTAACTGTGCTGGTGTTTCTTTTATCAGCATTTCACTCAATTTTTATCTTTTTATCTTGTGATTCTTACTTTGGGTAAATTTCTTGAAACCTGTTGCTTTGGGTTCTGAAGTTGCATTCTTAGGTATTTGCTTCATTTTTGGTGTTGTCAATGGAATGTCCTATAGTAGCATGACTTCATTTGCAACTTGTTTCACAAAATCTTTTCTGTTTGATTTGAGAAAGAAGATTCGAACCCTAACTCTTTGAATGTGATATATATATACATCTGCCATTGAGTCGGCAATCCCAAATCACTACGACTCCATATATGTTGGACAATTTTAAGGGCTAGACCCTACTTTGCTTGTAATATCACAATCTGTATATATATATATATAGCATGACCTATAAAGTTAACTATATGTTGTCTGTACATAAAAACTGAAGCTACACTAGAATCCAGATCTCATCCATGATTCTCATTTTGGCTTTAATGTAAACGCAAAAAGCTTGTTGGATTTTGCTACCTAAGGTGATTTTTGACGGGTTTTTGTGGGTTTCTCTAGACTATTATGCTTTTACTAAGAATTATTATTAGAAATGGGATTATTTTCAACAATCACTATTAAGTTTTATGTCCTGATGATGTCAACGGATAGAGAGAGATTTCGTTGGGGAAATATTTATTGGTCATCCATAGAAATATTTCAAGGATGTTATCTATAACACACTGTATTTTGATGAGACAACCCATATCTTTATTGATTTTGCAAATGCCTTGTATGTATCTTTGCCCTATAAATGGAGAAAATTTCAAAGATAGTAGCTTTCGCCTTTCTGATCGAGAGTGGTAATATTATAGACTAATAACAAAGATATTTTTCTAAGAAAGTGTCTTGACATCAATCCGAGCATTTGATATGATCGTACACACTCGAATCTTTAAATTTAGGTTTGTTGAATTTTACCCCATAGACATCAAAGATGGATTAATCTTACTTACCATCAAGTAGCTAGCTATATTTGATGGGTTTAATTTAAAACAAAAAAAAAACCCCCAAATATTCTCTCTTTTAACCTATGGATTTTGTCTCACCCCTTCTCTTCGCTAATCTTTCTCATTCAGAAATTAGAAGGATTAAGAAATCATGAGGCACTCATTAACAAAACCATTAAGCAGATTACAAAACAAATGCAATATAGCCACGAAAATTTGTAACGGACTGCACAGATAGCGACAGAAATACCTACGAATACTGTTTCCCACAAACTTATAACCACGGAAAAGATGAATTGGTGGATATACTGCGTTTGTGTGGGTATTAATTCAAGGATGGAAAAGTATATGTTATTTGAATGGAAGGCACATCCTTTACATATATGTATATAAGTACTTGAAGTGGAAGGGAAACAAAAGTGTTGCTTCTCAATCCAACAGGGGTTTTAAAATGGAATACAAGGGTCATACTCACCATGTTTCTCCATTACCGGACATTAATTTTTGTGTAGGCAGTCAATTTCTTCGATTTCTTTTTATCTTGTCTCATCAATGGAACATAGAATTTAAATTTCCTTTTGGCCATAATTATCCCTCAAATTGGTTAAAAGCATAGTATAATAATTTAACTGTTCAAGTCAACTATATACCTATCCATCATCAAAAGCTTCTTTCTAAATCAGTTACACACATATATATATGTATCTTTCTTGATGAGATAACCAAAAATAAATATAGCACTTCCAATTTCAAGTTGCAACTTGAATAATGCATATGTTGTCCCTACGACTCTCGAGCACTTAGTTGATTAATCTTTCAAAAGCAGGGGCTTAAGTAAAAATGCTAAAGTCAAACCCTAAATTAGCACACACATTTTAATTAGTCAAAATCTTTCTTAACCATCAACTCTGCTCAGCTCAGCTCAGCTCAATCTCAATCTTCTTTGAAATCTTGTATTTATTCTTTTCGTCATTGATGGTACCGTGGCTTTTTTCTTTGAGGTGGTTGGTGTGAGTGGAAACTAAATGGAGATTTTGCTTTTCTTTTTTTTTGGTAGAGCTTAATTTTCAATCTATAATGTTTTTTCCCTTTTTGCTAAAGAAAAATTTAAAAGTTTTGTGGACATTTTAGGACAGAGAGATTAGATTTAATCAGCCTCGTATCAATATTGATTGTGTATTGTAGGTATAATTAAGGTTAAAATATTGTATATACAAAGAAGAGAAATTATTAGTATTTTGGCATTTGATGCCATTGTATTTCAAATATCCGAGCATTTAGTTCAAGTAATTAGATCAATGCTCTCCTTATTCAAAGAGTGCTTCATATTGGATCAACCTGACTTTTGAACAAAATTAACTTGTTAAAAAAAAAGAGTAAAAGTTCGAATTCCCTCTTCTTTTATTAAATATATAAGTTCCTTGGCTTTTCAAAAAAAAAGAAAAAAGAAAAGAGTTCGAATTCCCTATCTTCAAATATAAACCTAAAGCTCATCATAACTTATATTAATCAAGTTGTTGAAATTAATGCATTAGAAATTGTCCCCAAAAGAACTTTTTTTTTGGTGAATCCCAAAAGAACTTTTTATACATCAAATTGGATGTATAAGAATATAAAGAAAACCCATATAAGAAAAGGATTTGACAATCATTTCATATATAAAAAGGGATAAAATGTCGGTAAAACTCTTATGTTCAATTCATCTAATGTCAAGTTTTAAACTATACATTTTGGTGTGAGAGGTCATCACCCACTTATAGGCCTTATTAGCCGCCTGATCATGGCTCAAATTAATTCAACAGAAAATGCTTCGAAACTTCCTCTTTTTTCCCCATCTTTTTCAATTCTTTTTGCTGCTTATATAAAGGAATATATTATATAATACATTGTCAGTGTAACTACATATATGGAGTTTAAGGGTTGACATGTATGATTTAGGAAATAGTTTTTAATATTAAATACAAAATTAAGGAATTAATGAGTATGTGTCAACAATACCTTATATAACCTAATTTGGAGTCAAAACTTTACACCGACAGTGCATTGTATAACCATCCTATATAAAAAACAAATACGAAACAATATGCATCTTTTTCTAAGAAAAAAAAGCTTATCGGTACAAATTTCTACAGTCCACGAAATAAGGTGGTTGTTCCTGTTCCTGTATTATACATGTATTGCAATAAATGAAAAGTGTTTTCGTGCATGTAAATTCAAAAAGATATGTACGTGCCTTATCCTTGAATTGTTTTGCCCACATGTTTTTCTAGATGTTTATGGGTTTAATGATGAAAGAATATTGTGATTATTGTTCCTTATCTCAATAGTATTTTAATTTGGGTTTGGGGTGGAAATTAGATTTTTGATTTTTAAAAAGAGAAAGAAATAAAGAAAGAAAATAAGTAATATTTAAGGGGAATATTCCAAGAAGATTTGGGAAAGAATTTTGAGAGCCTGCAATTTGAGAAGGACAATTGGAGATTGGCAAAATGAGTTTCAATGAGCTACTACAAAACTTAAAGGAGTCTATTTTATCTTTAGTTTTAAGTTAGCTTGAAATGTTTATCTTTATTTTATGTTGTTTGGAGAGAATGCAATTATAGACTATTTCAACAAAAAATGCAAATAGTTGATCAATCCTTTCAAGCTATTGTTGAGTCTGCTAGATTTCGATTATTTGGCTTTCAAAATGTTGTCAAGGATCCTGTTAATATTTTCCTTTGTAAAAGTTGGAATTTGAGTCTTGAATAGTTGTAATAACTAGTTTGAATAGTAGTTCTTATTCCTTCTACTACTCGATGAATACACACATATTTGCTTACATGGCATGTAATTGAGCATGTCATGTGGCATAGTCACATAATCATAATATGTGATTGGTGATCAAAATTTTTTAAGTTTACAAATATAAAAATGACCAAACACTACTTTTTATAGTTGAATGACCAAAATAAAAAAAATTGTTAAAAGTTAAATGACTATGTAATTGACCCTAAATATATATATCAAAATCGTTTTTTTTTGCTTTTGAATTAATCTTCCTTGGACCAGTCGATCGACAATATCTCTA
>AWWV01010321.1:0-47583 GCA_001974805.1 Corchorus capsularis
ACAATATCTCTTACATATATATATGGGATGGGAGATCTATATATATATATATATATATATATATCTTACCAACAAAATTCTATTTGGTGCCAATCTTAAAACAACATGATTCACGCCACTTCTATTATTTGCATATATATAACTTATTAATTACAATGTGTACAACAATGCAAAACTAGCTAGATTTGGCAAATCTACCTCTGTCCCTCATTTTGTTTTTAAGTCACGCTTATACCTTAATATAATATTCACTTTAAATGAACCCCAATTTTTTTTTCGTTTTAAAAAGATTATTTTTCCTTAAAAAGAGATTATTTTAGTTAAAAAAAACACATCCGACTATGCAATTTTTTAATTCCATCATCTGTATATATAATATGATCTCGTGATCTATCGAAATATTAACAAATAAAAATACTCTAATTAAATAGTCTGTGTGACTTGTTAATATGCAAAATGTTCAACTTTTAGTCTAAGTAATCAAGATTCAAACTATGACAAAGAAGAGAAGATTAATATCCTTTTGATATCCGAACCTTGACTAAATAATTTTATAAGATTTTATTTCTTCAAAAAAAAATCTAAGCTTATAAACCTTAGAAAGAGTAGTTGTGCCAAAAAAAAAGCCTTAGAAAAAGTAGGTGTTATTGTTAATCTAAAGTTTCCAATGTTTTAATTAATTGTGAAATAAACCAGCAGGCTTATTTTGAGAAAAAAATATTAATCACTTATTGAATTAATTTTCCCTTTTTATTATCTTTTTGGTCTAAATTTATGCCTTCATAATGTTGGATTTGCCGACAACTCTTTGAGGACTTATAGAGTATGTTTCACTACTACTCCATATATATACTTGGCTTGCTTAGGAATGTGGAACATTAAGTCTCTGGGTGGAAAATCTTGCTGTGGAAAACCTTATAGCTAGAGACTAGAGAGAGGGCACTTTGAGTCAACCATCTCCATTAACAGATTACTGTTGAAGTTTGAGCCGACATTTCTATATGTTGAACAAAAGTTTTTCTCAAATCCAATGCCACAATTTATCCCAAAATGGAACAAGATTTCATTTATCTATACGTTCAATCTTTTCGTGTGGAACAAAAGTTTTTCTCAAATCCAATGCCACAATTTCTCACATGAATTCTCTCTACCTTTCCCCCTATTGGGAGAGGAATTTGGGCCCTGTCTGCTTCAGCATGACCCACCGAGCGGCTCATATACATGTCGGATACCAATCCGAACCTAAAAGTCTAGACTGATAGTTTCTTGGGTCCTTCATGTATATAAGCTACTTCAACAACCCATCACTTCATGATGTGGGATGTTCCTTCACATGTGAATCCCTAACAATAGGGGGGAGTTTGTTGGAGTTCACATGTGAGTGTCGCATCCCACATCACAAAGGGATGGACTGTAAAGGTGACATATATATACCTGAAAGATCCAAGAACACATAACCTTAAGCTTTTGGGTTCAGATTGGTGTCCAACAGGTATATATGAGTTACACTAGTGGGTCTCGTAACGACGAGCCCAGGTTGCTCGCTCTTCTACAAATGCTATCAGGGCTAGATTCGATTGTAGTTCGGTGGTACGGCTGTGCTAAAAAAAACAAAAAACAATGGTGTGATATTTTGGAGAAAAAAAAAATTGGGTGCACAAATGATGCAGGGTGTGGTTAAGTGTAAACAAGGCCAAAAAGAACGGGCCACTTAACTGGTTATCCAGAAATATCGGGTTAGCCGCACGGGAGAGAGCTGTCACATGTGAACGGGGGACGGGGGAGTTTGTTGGAGTTCACATGTGAGTGTCGCATCCCACATCACAACGGGGAAGTTTGTTGGAGTTCACATGTGAGTGTCGCATCCCACATCACAAAGGGATGGACTATAAAGGTGACATGTATACCTGAAAGATCCAAGAACACATAGGCTTAAGCTTTTGGGTCAGATTGGTGTCCAACAGGTATATATGGGTCACACTAGTGGGTCTCGTAACGACGAACCCAGTTGCTCTCTCTTCTACACCCCCCCCCCCCTTTTTTCTTTTTTTCCTTTTCCCTCTTCACCTTTGGTGCAAGAAGTAACCATTATATATATAATAATAATAATAATAATAATAATAATAATAATAATAATAATTTTGGTTTTGGCATATATATATATATATATATAATTGATTTGCGCCATTTATTTCTTCATCATAAGCAAGAAAAATAAATGTTAACGATATTGACATAAGCAGTAGACTTGACATTTTTATATCTTATTTAGATCATTTGAGTTTCTTTATTAACTATCATTATTTATAAATTCATATAAATTTATAAACTTGGAGATGCGTTAGGGCTTCTAAATTTTTGTAAATAATGATAATTAATAATAATAAAATGGAGAGAAAAATTAGGTACTTATAGGGAAAAAGGAATATATAAATTAATTATAAAAGCCTTTCGCGGAGTCACATATATAGGTGCGGACCTAACATTTCCTAATGGGTTATAGGAACGGCTCATCTCATAACATTCTTCATCACCTTTTCCAATTTTTCTTAATGAGGGTTGTTTGATCCGTTTATTACACAAAAACTTCATATATCACAATTATGTCAACACAAAGTAAGACACGAAAAGCATGTTTAGGTTACAGGTACACATTAATTTCGTTTCATTCTATATATATGTCGTTTTAATTAACATATATATACTATGTTAATTATCAAGTCTAACTTTATCCCCTACCGCTCGGCAAGGGCAAACTATGGTTGACTTGATGAATTAGTTCATATAGTCAAAATAACTATCCATATATGTGTAAAAGTTAATTATCATGTGAATTAACTTTTTATGAACATGTTAAACATTATAGCCTAATTCCTAATTCGAGGTCGCCAATTGTTTGAGCAAAGCGTGAGGTAGGGGGGACAATGTTTTAATTAATTAATAATTTATTATCTATAAATATGATATATATTATATGATATATAATGGTCGCATGAGTATGTAATAATGGTCAGCCACTTGAACCAACATATATTTTATAAACAAAGGACAAGTAGACTAATATGATAACCTTCAGTTACATTTTTAATATGGTAAGAAAAGGAAAAGGAGGCATTGTCTTTATGTATGATAATTATTTTTTTATTATTTGTGAAGCACTTAATGATTAAATAATGTATATTAATTAATATACTAATTTGGTTTAATATATATCTTTTTTTTTAGGGTTGGAGATCATGAGAGTGGGAAGAGAGAATGGAGAGAAAGAGATGGTGGTGCAGGTATAGAGTAATGGTGGCGCATGATTTGATATGATATCTAATTATAATTTTATTATTATTATATTATATGATTATTATTTATTATTTTTTGGGTTTTAACGTATCATAGATGAATGCTTAAAGATTTGGAAGACTTATATGTTAATTATCTTAGTTTGACTGCCTTTTTGTTTTAAGATCTTTTATAAGGGAAAGGGACCATGCTTCACTTCTCACTTGTCTCTCTTTTGTCTTTTCGATAATTGTAAGAACATCTTAATTTGATATATATAGTCTAATCATTAACCTAATTAACTAGAATTAGATTTTAATTTTTATTTTTACTAAAGAAGTTTTCCTATACAAATGCTTGTACTGAATTTTGCCTCTAAGTGTAATGGTTATATATATAGACCGAAATTTATTTGAGAGATATTTCAAATTCAAGACTCCTTATTTAATTAGATGGACACATTTCTCTGCTTTTCATGTGTATATATATAAAAAAATGCTTGAGCTTTAAGAATCTTATTAGTTAGTTCAAACCTTCCATTAAAAATATAAATTTAAGCCAAAAAAAAAAAATCTCCACTTTGAAAGTGCGCGTGTGCATGAACATGGCAGCTAAGATGAGAGCACTAGTTTGGAACTGGAACCACTAATCAATACCCACTCGTGCAAAGGGTTTTTAAAAAAGGTTTATGTCTAATCATTGTTTTGTCTTAGGATAATCTCTTTTATATATGCCCTCCTGTCCTTATTACCTGCCAAAAAGTGTTTTTATTTCTTGTTTATTTACTTTTATGCCCTCTTCCATTCCCCCCATTTCTTAATTAATATACTAATAATAAAAATAAATTAATTTTGCTGTGACAGGTGAGAAAATGGGGTATTTACTTATTATAATTCAGCTAAAGATTTAGATGCGTGGATGCCTTAATTAGTCAAAGTAGGTCGTCATATTAATGAAGATTATGGAATGCTTTGAGATTCACCTAATGACTTGAAAGTCTTTTAAAGAGTCAAATGCATCAATAGCTTTTTTTTAAAGAGATTTATAGAAGTTCTTAATTAATTTGTTAGTAGTTTTTAGCTTCATTTTGTAATAAAAAAATGATGGGGAGATTATTATTCTTGGCAGATGCTAGCTAGACACCTAATCTTGAATATGCCAAGTGATTTGTTCAACTAGTTCGACACTTGTTATTTTTAGTTAAATTAATCATTTTCCTAATAAGGAATTACTTTGGTTTGTATTCCCTATGCTCACAAATTACATACATAATGTATATTAAACTTTCTACTACCTTTTGATTTTGGTATTTGAAATTGTTAGAGATTGAATTCTAACCACTCTATTCCTAGACTACGTGATTTCATAAGAAACTTTTTTTTTCAAGCAAACCCCTTAAACCTTTTAATTAAGATCATGGGTTGTGACAAAAAAAATGAGAAACTTTGACGAGGACTATTGATATAAGCAATAGAAAAAAAAAGTTTATGTGAGGAGAAAATATCTTAATCCGCGAGTTCAAGATATGTTATAAGCCTCAGAAAAAGGTTTATAATGGTATTTACATATAGCTCACTAATGAGGACTATATATTAATAAAACTCAAATCTCAAATCTTTCAATAAAAATTCTAATGTCATACCAATTCAATCAACCTCAATAGGTAAAAGTTGTTAAAGCTGTCAAAATTCGAACCGTTGTTACTAAAATTAATTTACTCTATCACCACATTCCAGCTCCACACTTAACTTCCACATTGAGTAAGGTGTTGAAAAATGAGATAGGAGTATAATTGAAGAAAAGTATATTTCTTTGCGTGATCTACGATTAAGTAGACTAAGAGCATAAAAGGGAAAAAGGCATAGCCTACTTCACATAAATCGGCCTATTCCCTCCATACCAAACTCAAAGAGTCGAGACCCTTAAAAATCATTTTTTTTTGCTCAACCTTAAAAATCATTTAAGTCTTTCAAGCTCTAACATTTAAAACAAAACAAATGTCATTGTTTTTAATATACTTGTCGATACCAAAAAAGAAAAAGTATGTATGGGAAGAGCTTGACCAAAATTGCAAATAATAACGATCATGGGTTGCTTTTGTCGTAGGGATATTCTGCCGCCTGCCTACCTCAATTTGACTGATCAATTATTAGCATTGCAGCTGGAAAGGTTTTTCATGGCCATTTTAGACGGTTGTTAATCAAATCTTTCTCATATTGCACTGCTTTTTTAAATGTTTTCAAATTTGTAAAAGGCTTAAGCCTATGGTTTCATTTATTTGTGTTGTAGTTCTCAACTTTTTAGTTGTTGGTTTCTTATATACCTATATACTATATTGCTTTCACGTGAAACACACACACACATTTCTGTTTTTTTTTTGGTACATCACACACATATATATTTTTTGCATACTATATATATATAGCAGTTTTTTTATATATATATAATATATAACATTAGTTTTCAAAATATTTTTTTGGGTTTCATATATTTTTTTATTGAATTTGTTTCATATATTAAGCCAATGGTTTTAATAACTGAAAATTAATTAAAAATATTTTTTGTAAGTTGAATTTATTGAAGATTTGATGATATGTATAATCTTGACATAGATTTGTGAATCTCCTCTAAATGCCACATGTCTATCATTTTCTTTTCTTTTCTTTTTTTCACCCAATCATCATGACTAATTATCCGAATTCGACCCGCGTCGTGAACCCAAAATCTCATGGTCTAAATAGGTTGGTAAGAGTTTAATACTCTACCACCAGGTCAAATGCCCGATGGTATGTATAATTGTGTATCATTTTCTTTTTTGGTATAGTAGATATCTTGTTTTTTGCCTTTTACATATTTGCCTATATTTGTCTTCGCTCTTTTTCCCAATTTCAAACAATCGCTGCTATTGTGGAATTACTTTATCCTCTCTATACTTTTATGTTTCACATTTTTCAAATTTCACGTGAAAATTAATGAATCATATATATGAATCTTCTTCTATAACTTCTCTATAGTTACTTTGATCATAACTTTTCAGAATACAAATCCTCAATCTTCATCTTGGATTCTACTTTCTACGACATCTATTCTTATTTATCTTTAGCATAATTTATATGACTAGAATTCAGTTATAAATTGTCGATTATATGTAACAATAACCATGAATAGAGGGGGACTGCCACTGGGGAGGAAATTCCAAATTATTTATCTTTTATGCACTTCAATATAAATTATTCATCTTTTATACACTTCAATGGAAATCACAATTTGAGCTCTCTTCTTGTACCTTTTATGTTAGTTTAGGGTTTAGAAAAGAGTATTAATTAATGAAAAAAAAACTACCAAAGAGTCACGCTTTTAAGTTTTAAGACAGCTTGTGGTGTGGGAATAGGAATTTCTCGTACACAGTGTCTTGGACAGTGACAAAAATAAAAATTATAAATATTTTTTCATAAAATAATTAAAATAAAATGAAATAAATAGAGGTTTGAAGGGGAAAAAAAGAGAAATAGAAATTAGAGTAGTGGAGGAGCAGATTCACTGATCTACAGACTGGTGGAAGCAGATGATGGGGTGGCTGAGAAATAAAGCATTCTTTTTAATCACCAAAAATGAAAAAAATAGAATGAATAATAATAAGATCCTGTCCCTACCCTTGTCAAGTTACAACTTGGCTAATAATTTTTAATTTGTAATCTAAAGCTACGGCTAACTTTGTGAAATCAAATTAAAAGAATGTGTTATGGAGCATCTAATTAATTAACTAACTAATTAAAGAAGAAGCCCTTTTCACTCTGTCACTTTCTTTACTTGATTCTTAATTGTATTTAATACTTTTCTCATCCCAATGAATTTCTAAGGTTTATCTAAACAGCTCCCTTGGCCCTGCTTAAGGTTAATTCTACTTTAATTTGTGAAATAGAAAAATAATACTAGTTGGAAAGATGCCTGAAATTCAATCCCAAAGCTTTATATATATATATATATATATATATATTACATATAAGTTCAACATTCTATTAACAGATCATGTCACTATACACTGAATTTCGAAAATTGATAGCTCTCTTCAATTTTATTATAGTAACTATCTTGTGATAAACATAATCCTAACAAATACTAATGATTGTTACCTACAAAAACAGAGGATTAAAAGGTTCAAAAGTTCGATTCTCTTCATCTTCTCCACTTTTTTTTCCAAAAAGAAATCCTATCAAAAGCATGATCAACTTCCATCTCTATCTCTTCTTTTCAAAGGGGGTGAAAAATTTCGGAACAATGATGTTCTAGTATTTATCAAGAACCTAAAAGTTGTCACTCCAAAACAAACAAAAAAAAATTCAAGGATCCAATGGCTTCAAATACACTTGGACTCCATATTTCGGCTTTATAGTCATGACAACGATGGGAGCATGGCGATAACTCTCCGAAATGTTGAAGCTAAACTTGGAGATTAACATGGCTAATATGATCTTAGCTTCCATTATAGCAAAAGATTGGCCAATACAATTCCGAGGGCCAGCTGCAAATGGCATGAAATGTCGACTTGAGGCATAAGGCCTTGAAAATCTTTCAGGATTGAACTCATTCACGTCTTTGCCCCATAATTCTTCACTATGATGTATGGCTAAAACCGGTATCCAAATTGATATTCCCTTGGGGATGAAGAGATCACCCAATTTTATGTCCTCGAATGCCATTCGGGGCAGCACCGTCGCCGGAGGGTATAGTCTTAATGACTCGTTTATCACCATGTTTAGCTGCAAGTTTCAAAATAGGGCAATGTTAAAACTTGTTTATTAGTAAAATTGAACATGGTAATATGTGCATATAAAAGTTTTAGACTTTTGTAATGGGAAAATGGGAAGTGCTTTGACTCTCCTTTTTAGCAATTAGGCCAGCGAAGCAAGCTAAAAAGTTTAATAATTTGGGGGGTTTTCTTTTTGGGTTTTGTTTTTAGCCAAAATATATAACAAGTGAAGGTACAAATTGTTGAAGTGGAGAGCCATGAAGTATAAGCTGTTCAATAGAATCTATTTCAGGGTTCCTTGTGGAGACTAGCAAATGAGGCTGAGCCTTTTTGGACTGCTTTGTCTATATATAGAGTGAGAAGGTCCAACACTAATATTTTAGTACTATGATGATTTATAATTCATAATTAAATAAGCATGTTTTTTAACCAAAATCTAAATGATTAATGCTACCAAAACAGCTAGAATTAGCTAAGTAGGATATCTCTATAGGTACAAATTGGCCTTGTCCAAAAATAGGCCTAGTGGTTGAATAGTCTCCTATAAAAGTCTTACCCTTTCCTTTGATTGGTTTAATTAAGGGTATCCCGAACTTTCAAGTCGGAAACTAATTCTTTTCTTAGATGATTGAATTTGTATTCTCACTCTTGTCTCTTATCAGGATAGAAACAATTTACCATGTCGATTGATGATTACCTTTTTTTGTTTTTTACACACAAAAAAAATAACCCTATTAAAACAAAATTAAAATCATCCCTTCTTGGAGTCCTTTCCCACCAAAAGAATGTCGAGATGGGACAAGAAAGAAAAAAAAAAAGGAAAAATGGGTTATTAAAAGAAGAAGCTTGTACAGCCGAAAAAAAAAAAAAGAAGCTTGTAATTTTGCTTACCAGAGTTAGCTTGGGGAGTTGATCAACAGAAGGAACTCCACCATTGCAGACATGTTTGATCTCAGCTCGAACTTTGTCTTGCCAAGTAGGGTTGCTGGCAAGTAACATGACAGTCCATGTAAGTAAAAGCGCAGTCGTTTCATGTCCAGCAAAGAAGAAAGTTTTCAATTCATCCATAACCATCTGCTGGTTTATGCTGAATCCATCACTTCTCTTCTTTTCCATCTCATTTAAAAGCATACCCAACAAATCATTCCCATAAGAACTACTCCGACCGATCTCAACACAATCTCTTCTGCTTTGTATGATCTCCAACAGTAATCTGTCAACTTCCATCTTCAAAGACTTTATGTCTCTGTTATATTTGGTCGGAAGGAACCTGAAAACAAAAAATTAATGAGAAAAAACAGAATCAGGGGTCTTTTCAAACCAAAAAAAAAAAAAAAAACTAGAACTAACTTGAAAATGATGGATCGAATCTTGTAAAGTTGATTTTAACAGAAAAAAATTACCGGCTTCCTGGAAAGCAAAGGTGTCTGCTGGCTTCAGCACAGAGATGTTGCAGAGATGTTAAAAGATGGAATATTTGCTTTCCTTTCTCATAACTACTTGCAAATTCGGTTTTCGCAATTATATCAGCCGTGAGTCTGGCCATGTATTCCCCAATTTCAAACTCTGTTTTCCCAGATTCCACTGCATTTTCCAGGGATTTAAGCATCTGCTTCGTGCATTCCACCATGTGCCCTGAATAACTCTGTTTTTCCATAATTCCAGAAAACCAACCATTTTTAAATATAATCAAAACCCCAAGGAAACAAAATCAAAACCCATATCAGAATTATTATTATTATTATTATTACCTTAAGTTTATCTCCCATGAATGCTGGAGCAGCTATATGTCGTTGATGATACCAATCCTGACCGTTAGCCATTAACAAACCTCTCCCAATGAAATGTTTCGAACCCTGTTGTTGCAGCCATGATTTCCCTGTTACAAGATGGTGCTTCGTCATCAATTCCTTGATCAACTCTGTTTCCGTCAAGCACATCCTTGGCTCAATCCCATGCCAGTAAATAAATCTTTTCCCTGTCAAAAACCAAATTTGAAAAATATAAAAATTAAACGAAATTCTTATGTTAAGTGTTGTCACCATCATCGATGAAATTAAGATTGTTGTTTTTTTTTTTATTATTACAATACCATAAGATTTAGACCAGGTGACGTAATGCGGCAAAAGGCGGCCGACGATGTCATGGTGGATGGAATCCATGTCTTTGGCGGTGGATTTGGAAATTAAGCTACACATTTCCTTCATGTTTCCAGTAACTCCGGCGGGTTTGGGGCCACGCACTCCTTGTTGCGCCATGATTTTCCTGATACGTCTAGGATTCACCATGTAACAGTCAATTGTGTCAAGGAAGAGTTTAACGAGCAAGGCAATGAAGAGGAAGAAAAGGGTCAACAAAAACACCACCAAAGCAGCCATGGACGTTGATGATGATCTCACACAGTCAAAACAATTTTTAATTTTTTTTTATTTTTCTTTTGGCGTGTGGTATTAAAATCAGTTCCAAGAGAGAAAACAGAGAGAGTAATGGAAGGAACTGAGAAGGGAAAATATTTTGGTGGGTTTAGTGGTATGCTAAGCAATGAGGCAAATTTATAGTAGAAGCTAAAGCCCATGAGCAATTTTTTTAAAGGAAATAAATACTAACAAAATTGAAAAGAAAAAAAGAGAAATAATTGGACTTTTTTGGACCAATAAATTGGAAGGAGAGCACATTGTTTAAGGGTTTAAGCACTAACGAAAAAGGAGGAGAAAAGGGTAAATTAGAGTGAAATATTCAATTCAGAAAATTGGCTTGAAATGGGAAATTGTGACATAGTGATCTGGAGGAGTTATGAATAGCAGGGAAAGGTTGACTCCCATGGTAATTGCAATTTCCAGCAGCTTATTAATGACCAAACTGACAAGGAAAATTTTAGTAAACTTTCCTTTTGTGGGGGATTTTGTTTCCTTTATTTTCTCTAACTATGGTATAGCCAACCCATAACTTGTAATGATAAGATTATATATGTATGTCTTGTACATGTTCAAGTTCAATTCACATTGTTTGAGAGGTAGGAAAAAGAACTTTTTTATATTTTCAGCTTGAAAATAAAATACAACTTCCTTATTGATCATATCTCATTTTTGGAGGGTTAGAGAGTTTAAAAACTTTTAAATCCATTTAACTCTAATCAATAAGGTTGAGAATATAAGTTCGACATTTTGAAAGCATATATATACTACATGTTATTTGAATAAACATATGGAAATTATTAAAAGATCCCCACCCCGGATTAATGAGGAGCGAGAGAACTAATCTTTTTCGTCTTTTCCCACTTGGCCGATTACTTAAATGCCCTGACTTTTGATTCTTGAGGTGATTAAATAACTAGACTTTTTAGTCATTTCTCAATTGACTTTAATAAAGTAGTGGAATTACTAAAAGATGCCTACCCCGAATTAATGATAAGCTGGGTGGAATTACTAAAAGATCCCTACCCGGATTAATGATGAGCTGGAGAAGTAATCGTTTTCGTCTTTACCTACCTGGCAGATTACTTAAATGTCCTAAATTTTAATAGAGTAGTGTAGTGGAATTACTAAAAGATCCCTACTAAGGCTTGCTTTTGGAGTTAGATAACTTATTTTTTTCGTCTTTTCCTACTTGACAGATTACTCAAATGTCCTAACTTTTGATTCTTGAGGGGATTAAATAAGTAATCTTTTTGATCATTTCTCAATGCACTTGAATAGAGTAGTGGAATTAATAAATGATCCTCATCAAGGATTGATGATGAGTTAGAGAACTAACATTTTTCGTCTTTACCTACTTAGCAGATCACTTAAATGTCCTAATTTTTTATTCTTTAGGGGATTAAATAACTAAACTTTTTGGTCATTTCTCGATTGACAAATGACTCAAAAAGTCGCATGTCATCATATTCCTTTATTTCCTTCTTTCCCCTTACCTTTTTGTTAATTACAAGATTTCTAGAACCAAATTTAGATAATTGCATCCTCCCATTTGTCAATTCCACAAGTGTTGCATTTATTGACTTTGTTTTTTTTTTTCCGTCGATTATTTTTTGAAAAATCTGTACCTTAAAAAGGGAAATAAATCCCAATAAACACGTCAAAACACTGTCTCCATTTTAAATTTACAACGAAAATATTTTAATATATGCATAGTAATAAATAACGATTCTAAAAAAACGCCCGTAGCGCTAGCGCAGGCCGATCAACTTGTATTTATTAAGAGGACTTTAAAAATTGAAAGTAATAAATTTCAGATACATAAAGTCTCTTATGATTCTCTTGGTTAAACATGTTTACTAGGAAAGTTGAATGATTTTGTTAACTCTTTTTTGTTGATAGACACCTCTTGATATCACAATTTCTTATAAGGGTAATTATATGATATACTGGCGGTGTAAATTTTGGACTCCACAAGTGGGTTGTGGAGTTGACACATGTCAAAGTTTTAAATATTTTAATCTAGTCTCTAAATGACACATGTCACCCTTCAGGATTCGTTTGTGTAGTCTGCTAAACTCCACTGACGGTGTATTATATAATTTACCTTCTTATAAATGATAGTAAAATTTATGGAGTTATACTTTGTAGGAGTATAGTTTATTTAGACTCTCTTTCCATAATTTGAGGTAGCATCTAATAATTCCTCTAATTAGATAGACAATTGGGCAAATACTCGAACTTTTTGTGATGTCCTGATTACTGCAAGAAAGTAAAAAAAATTCTTAAATCATTTTGATATTATAATAATTAATTAGTTTAAAGATTAACCTTGTGATATATAAAAGTACATACTAGTGAAAGGTATTGATATATAGTCCTATTGATAAAGTTTTCTCCTTAATTTGCAAGTCACCTTATTCATGAATTGTAAACTCAAATTAGAATCTCAAGTTCTAATCAAGTTCTAATCACGAAAGTATCCACTTCGACAACACTTCGGATTTTGAGTGAAATAAGAATCAAAATAAGGTATAACGAAATTAAAAGTTCTATACAATTTCATACGCAAAAATGTGCATACTTAGAATTAGGTTCCAATTATACAAATTAATTTAAAAATTCCTTAAGCCTGTTAAGACGAATGATAAAAAGGTACTATTCAAAAGTACTCTCGTGAATGAAGGAAATAAGTATAAAGATATTTTTCTCATCTAGATTTTAAGGTAATTTGAACTCACATTAATTGGAATTGAATATTACTATAGGCAAATTATATAATACATCGTGGTGGAATTTAGCAGATTACACAAGTGGATCCTGAAGGATGATATGTGTTTTCTAGGGACTAGATTGAAAATTTTAAAACTTAATTAATTAAAAAAATGGATATGTGTCAACTCCACAACCCGCTTGTGGAGTCCAAAATTTACACCACCGATGTATCAAATAATTACCCATTACTATATGTACCTTCATTCTCAATTTTTTTTCTTTTTTTCTTTTTTTATTGTTCTTTTTTCCATCTTTTTTTAATACGGTTTATTAGGCATAAATTGTATGCATAATATATACATCGAATTGTATAATTATACATGCGTCTCTTCGACTAGCTAGCTAGAGAGGATCTAAAACTACATATCCTTTCATTCCTTTACCTAACTCATAGAAAATCATAAGGAATCCTACCAGTGACGGTCCATTTGCACCCAGCAATTTTTTTGGTTTCCAACCTGAATTTTGTTATTCCCCTTGCCTTTCTATCTATAGATATAATATATAAAGGACAAGTAATTTGTTTCTTAATTTGAATAAATATCCCTGCTGCTTTGGCTTTTATTCTTTTTTATTTTTCAAAGAAGAATTAAATTTAACATGTTTATTCGCAACACTTCTTATAATTGTATCAAATATATTCCTCCCTATTAATCATTAGCTTTGTTTTGTTCCTTTATAAATTATTAAAATGATGCTCAATTTTCTTGTCAGAAAACTGAAACATTTCTAATCAGAATCATTCTAAGAAGCTAGATGAATTGCAATATTATTTATAGAGTTCAAGAGTTAATGACTATATTGATGTATATATCAAAACAGTGAATACCAAATTCGGGAATTTGATTCATTATTTATGTTACAACAATTTGAATTTAAGTCGGATTCTCCCAATTCTTCACTCGTTTTCTTTTCTTTTTGGTGACTAAATCTTCACTTATTTCACCAACTCATTTTGGTTAGCCTACATTTGGAAATGCAATTATCTAGGTTTTTTATCATATTCTGAGCTTATCTTTTTTCATTCTTTAATGGGAAAACTTCATTAACTTTCATTGAATATAGTCTGGATTATGAAAAATTCCGACATAGACCTTCCATATATATTTTCTTTTTCCAAATTGCAGAATTAATTAGCTTAATGGAACAGATTTGCACTTGTCCTAATAATATATAATATAAAATAATAATACTTAATTTAAAAGCAACAACTGAGCTCGAGATTGTCTTCCCGGAATTAATTTTCGTTTAGACTAGCTTAAATGGTTTTCATATTTTCAATTAAAGGTATATAACTTTTCTTGAGAAATACCTTAAATTTGCATAGATGCATACGGTATATATCTTTTGAAGAACTAATATCCAAATTGGGTCTAAACCTTTTTCAACTTACTCAACTTGAGGCTAAACGTTTAAACAGGACCAAATTGAGTCTAAACATTAGCAAATTGCACCAAAATTAAGCTTATTTTAGACGGAAATTTGGAATCGTAGTAACGGCGTGTGCTACAATTCCGTCCAAAATAGACCCAATTTGATGCAATTTGCTAACGTTTAGATCCAATTTGGTCTTATTCAAAGGTTTAGCCTCAAATTGAGCAAATTTGAAAAGGTTTAGACTCAATTTAGATATTAGGCCATCTTCTGAATTAGAGTCAAATTTATTATCTGAGTAATGTTATATTATATATGCCCCACAAATATTGTCCGGCATAATTTCAAAACTCCTGTCCTCAAGGGGATAATCCAATGGTTAAGAGCTTGGAACTTTTTGTGGGAGGTCCAGGATTCGAATCTTGGGATGGACGGGTGAAATTATAGGAAATGAGAGAACTACCTCCTATTGTGTAGTCCATTTCAATATTATGTTCATGAGTAGTAAAAAAATAATTTTAAAACTCCTAATATTAATATATACATATTAACCATTCAATCGCATCTCAACTCGAAATACACTCCTATAAGTGTTTGTAATTAGAGCCGATGATATGAGCGGGATGATATCGATAATTGCATACAAATTGTCATATTCCATCACACATCCATCATCCTTACCCCAAATACACTCTAATAAACATATTGGCAGCATGACAATGGGGCCTAGAGACAATTTCCCACATTATCAAAAACACAAAATGTTCACAAACTTTTCAAGGTCACTATATCAAATCAAATATAGTATATATATGCTTATATATATAATTGTATAATGCAAACCAAAGGTACTTCAAAGATAATATATAAATTTGTAACAAATTTGGATTATTTGAAGAAACCTTGTACGGTATAACATTAGTAAGTTGGCTATTGGTTTCCTTCAAAAGACCACTTGTCAAGCTTATGGCTTATTGGGGTCAATTTGTTCAAAAGCAATATAAGAAGAGATACCCTTTGACTTTGTAGGGCCAATTGACCTTTTATTTTTATTTTTTTTTTCTCTCTTACTATACGAATAAGTCAAACCAAAGCTTTGAAATAAGAGATTAATCATATTATATAACATAAAAATTCTTTTAAGTGTATCTTTAAAGAGAAACTAATGTTAAAGCACTTAATTGCCTGACAGTTTAATTACTGATCACAAACTTTATGTATTAAAAGTTTTATATATTATATTTTATAAGCAATCGAATTATATCTGATTGTCGTATAAAAATATATATAGTGTTGTTTATGTTTAAAATGTAATTAGGGAAAAAAGAATTTTCATTCAAGGTTTTATAGATTTTTTTTCTTTTTTAATTTTTCAAATCTCAAGTTCTTGTGCAACTTGTGAGACAAAAGAAGATGCATAAAAATTTTTTTTTAACTACTTTTAACTTTTAAATTATTATTTTTATGGGGATGGAAGATACATGAATATCAATAAATGACATTTCATGCAGTGTTTCTGTTTTTACATTAAACTATGATATCATCATCTTCCCCATGCATTCTTGTCGTAATTCTTTGCACATGCATATGCAGAAGGTATAAATTGCATGAGTTTCCTTTTATTTAAAAAGAAAAATCGAAACAAGAGGTATAATTTTATTAGTAGTAGTATATTAATTAGTAAGATTTGAATTGATATTTATAATAATTAACAGCAATTTGGCTACCGTACCTAGAAAAATGAAATGAAATACTTGGTATTTAATATGAAAAGGTACCTTGAATCTCAATTGATTTTATTAAGAACTAAGGACCAAATCAGAGTTTCTATATATTCATTGCTTAGTTTTTTAATGCTTAAAAGGATTTTAGTTGCACAATAAAAACATGACCATCCCATATATCCCTAGTGGTGGTCTAAGAATTTTTTTTTTTGTTTTTTTTTTGGTATACATATGGTCGGGTTGGGGCCGGGGAGTTTAGATTTTAGAATCAAATCAAACCTCTTCGACCACGAAATCAAGATGGAGTTAGTATTGGGGATTTGATCAATATCATTGTCATGAGCAAAAGAAATTCACAATGTAATTAAGGAACTAAGGATAGGGAGTGTTTATCTTGAGTCTTGACTCAAAAATAACGGCACCAATTGCTACGTACTACAATTAACTTTAATAATAATCTCAAGTATTAAAAAAATATATTAGCTTTTTGTAACTTTTCTTTCATATATAAAATGGAACTAAGGATAGGGAGTACTTCCATTTTTTCATCGAGAGTTTTGGTATTTTAAGTAGAATAAACTAATCATCATCATTATTATAGAAGTGATCTCAAAACACTCACAAATCACGATGATAGAATGTGTAAAAAATGTAGTACTATTACTATACTTTAAAATTACTAATTTTTTTTGAGTAAATTGGAAATTCATTAATTTGAAAAATCAAGATTACAAACACTAAGAGGTAGACTCCCGCACCGCACAAGATCATGCTCTAACTGAGCTAACTGATGTGGCAAAACATTAGCTTCTCTACGAACATGTACAAAACTACAATGATCAAATAAAGAAACTAATTTTAATTTTTATGATTAAAATTACTATTTTTCATTTGTCTTTTTATATACTACTACCCCCGTCCCATATTATCTGTCCACTTTTCCCCTAATAGAAGTGGACAGATAATATGGGACGGAGGGAGTATTACATATATGAATCACTTTTTGGACCGAAGAAATTCAGACTTCGACTCTCTATATAAATTATATTTTATATATAATAATAATAAAAATAATAAAGACCAATCATTAATTCAAAAGCATTTGAAGATTTTGCATGGCTCATGCACATGGGAAAAATATGAACACAAATTTCAAAAAGCAATGTCCTAGCAAGCACATGTTATTTATATAATTTTCAAACCCTCTGCATGCTTTCCTTTATGACTCCTCCGGCCAAAAGACTCAAGTGGATATCAAGAAGAATCCAACATTAATCCACCAAATTAATCTAAACTTAATTCTGATAATAATAAGAGGGGTTAGTTAGAATCAGTTTTAAGAATCTAAATCGTATCATCTTTGGATATGTTCCTTCAATTAAACAATTTATAATTATCATGCAATGCACTTAATCTTGGCGGCAGGCATCGGCAAGTCGGTGCGTAAAATTTTATCTAAGCATTATTAATGTTAAAAGAGAATTAAAAATTTTGTCAAAAAAGTTACAAATACTACTACTTTTCTTAAAGATGGAATAACTGTGAGATTAATTAACGGTTAATTCAAAGATTAAAAATGTCGTCGATGACGGAAAGTGATGATTTTATAGAGATTAAGATGAAAAGAATATATAATCATCTACTAATGATTAAAGAAGGGGCTTTTAACTTAGTTGCACATTTTCATATTATGAGAAAGATAAACAAGAGAGGGAGGAATTATTGACTAATTAGTCAAAAAGGATGGGAAAAAGTGAGGGAATGGACATATGCATTTCTCTCCTTTTTTCTAAGTTTTCAGAGGGCACTTTTTAATGAAAGCAAAAGGAATTTATTCTTGCTGAGCTTTGGAGATGCCATTGTTTGGGGTAGTCTTGGGACTTATAGGCCCATAAAAATGGAATTGAAGAATATAATAAGCTACTAGGGGGGAAATAGTTTAATCCTGGCTGTACATCGCGTTGAAAAGTATAGATGCTTGTACGGTTGTGATCATTGGATTAACAATGAGAAAACATGAATAAAATTTGAATCGAGAGGACCAAACATGTTTTCCTCCTTTTTTCTTTCCAATTTATATTCGTTAGTTAACTTATGGAACGGTCATATTAATCGTGAAACAAATATATGTGTGCTGATAAATTATGTAACGATCCTTTTGATCTTTTGATGTTATCAAGCCAAATGATAATTCATTAGGACTATTTTCTCGAGTCATTCAATAAAACATGTAAGGTGTTACTAGACCTAAAACTATTAGTATAAACTAAAACGATCAAATATGTACAAAAAAGAACTTATGTAACAGTTTTTGTTCCATCAATTCATGTGTCGAACGTCAAATATTTAACACGCAATCATATATATATTTCTAAAAACTCATATGTTTAAACCAGTTACACTTAGGATGTTAGATTAGATCGAATTTTTAACTTTAAATTTAGATCTTAAGACCTATTCTAATTTCTATTCATTATTAAATTTGTCAAAGAGGGGGGAAATATCTACAAAAAATGGAACCTTTAGGTATAATGTATAAGTTTGGCTGTGGGTTCAGAGAATAGAACCTATTCCTATTCTAGGTTTAATTAAAGAGAGTAAACAACACTTGTGATGGTCCAAATGCATGCTTTGTATACCAAGTGTGAAGACTGGGAGAAAACAACATTAAAAGATTAAAGATGCTAAGCTTATGGATCCTAATTCAGTGAACTTCTTCAAGGGATTGAGAGTAATTCTAGAATGCCGGTGTTTTATGCTAAAACTTTTCAATTTGAACCCATTTTTACCCTTTTTTTATAGTGACATGAGATAGCTGCCATCTTCCCCAGTAATCCTCAAGGAGGAATTGCCATTTAGTCAAAAGTCTAAAAAACAAGGATTCTTTGAAGAGAATCGGAATCTTATTAGCCTAATCGAACTATGAACCAGATAGAGTGTTGCCCAGTTCTTGTTCAAGTCTTTTTCACTTTAAAGCCCAGAATGAGCTCGAGAGTCCACTGCTCAAATTCTCTGTTTTCTTTAAGGGGAAGAGTGATGGAAATAGAGCCATTTCCAACAGGCAATATTCCACATTGAAAACTCTTTAATTCTTTCTCAAGAACCCTAAAAAGTTAAAAAAAGTCGATACCGTTGCTCAAAGGCTCTTTTTTGACACTTTCACCGTGCCTTTGTTCACAAGTCATAATCATATATCACATGACATTGTGAAAGCAACTAAGCAAGCATTCAGATATAAAATCATGCCGAAAAAATATGGCCCGAAAACATGTAACAGCTTAATACAAGTTTAACATACTCAAAAGTCAAAATCCACATATATAAACACACATGATCACCAACCAAATGTCTAGAAATGAATCAACTACCACATCCCAATAAAAAACAGAAGTCATTCTTATAAAGTTTACGTTGGTCAATAATCAGATAAGCTTCTTTTGTCTATCTTTTGATGTAAGATGTTTCGACAACATCCATTGCTTTAAATTAAAGTAAAAAGTAAATAAAATGAACTGAGAGAAGCAGAGAAGCATAATCACTGCTTCAAAAAGGAATGGATACTTCTTTGGAGGATGCGTGGTTAAGTAAATAACATGCAGAATAACAGAGAACAAGCAGAGAATGCCTATTACAAGTGGGTGGAAAGCAATGGAAGAAATGGATTTTATGCTTGCTTTGGCCTTGTGGCTTTGATCAAGAGTTTTGCTGCTGTTGCATCTTCCACCTGGCCCACCCGGTGCAAAATAGAGAAGGACAAAGAGAGCATAAAGAGCGATATATGCTAGGACCAGTTTGTCACGACATAGAAGAGGAAACATAGAGAACATGGCAAAGTGCGTTAACGACAACAAAGAACGAGGCTCTTCCAGAGCTAGCAAGCTAAGAGGCAGAAGCGGAAGCAGAATAGACTTCTCATGTACTGCATTATATAACAGCAATTTGTGATGTTGAGAACATGGAACAAGAAGGAAAACAAGGTCTAAAAGGATGAAACTCAGAAGGCAGCACATACCTTGAAATGAGAATAAGTAGAATGAGAAAGAACTATTCAGCAGCCCATAGAGAAAGCCCTTGGTGCTTGGAGCAAGCATTTGCTGAGCCATTGAGGGTAGACAGGTCAAAACGGTTGCAGCAAGGCTAAAAGTTCTTAATGATTGTGTAGTAAACAATTTTTTCCATTTTACAAGCACTGAAGTGGTGCACCAAAAATTAGCCACATAATCTTCGTATATCCCTCTCTCAAATGGAGCAAGACGAGATAGAACCTGCCACGTATATAAATGTTAGAAAAAATGGCAATGGCATTTTTCAATGTGTAAATTCCCCTTTCAAAAAAATCAATACCAAAAACTTCTTTAAGCAAGATTGAACAGCACATAGAATTCAACACAGCAACACAGGATTCAGTAACTCAGTATTCAATTTCATATAAGGAGGCCTCACTGCTCATGAATGGAAGATGAGAAAAATATTGTGTGAGAAACTTTCTATCATGATGGAATGACCCACAATTGCTTTTCATTTAGATCTAGTTCACCTGGAAAATAATAGAAATACAGTGCAAAATTATTACAATATGTGATACTTTGATTGATGAATCTTTCAAGATGAGGTGAACTTCCTTATCCTTTTCCCCCTTAAGTTCTAATAACAACAAGAAACCTTGTTCTATACTAATTAGCAATATGATTGAATATTGGTAAAAGCATCCAGCCACTTGTTTGACTTAAAAATTAACAGCACATAGAATTACCAATCCGAAACATAAATCCTACAAGTAAAACTATATTCTGTGGTATATAACTAAGAGAAAAAAAGGGAAACAGAGGTATGTTATTGATAAAACTAAGAGTAAGGCATTGAAAGAGCAAAGAGTTAATTGGAATTAGAGGAAGTTTAACAGGTAAAAAAGAGAGAGAGAGAGAAGAGAAGGTAAAAAGTTGCCACTTACACCAAAAGCAGCATCTTTTGAATGAAGATATGGCCACCAGACAATAGCAAATGTTCCTATAACCATCAATCCCAGCTTTACCACCTCAAGCAGTGGATTCTTATGCCTCAGGCATTTACCAAATAGATAGCTGAAAAAGGCAGGTGCAAAGTATGCACTCATCTTGAAACATGAAAACAAAGGAAGATCCATCTTTAAAAATAATCCAGAATAAAAACAACACAACATCAACACCTTTTAAAAGCATACAAAAGTTTGCTAGAGAAATAAATTTTAGAAGGGGAGAAATTGACCTTTTATGTTAATTTAGTTGATACAGTTGGATATCTCAGCAATAACTTTTCTTTCTTAGAATAAACTATATTTTCTACTTAACTGATATAGAGCCCCCATGACAGTATATCCAAAGAGTTTTACCATAAATAATTAAATGAAACCCATATGAGCAATAAGATTGTTCGTGAAAAGGATCAGAAATCCTAATTCAAAATTGAATTTTAGCCATTATCACTCTTGCTGGTTCTTCAACATTTTACAAGTCACTTAACCTATATTTTCCACATTCCAGCAGAGATGCTCACAAGTCATGTACATATGATAGAAGAAAAGCGACTTATATTACAACTGGAGACCTAGCATAACCTTCTTAATCACTTAAGTTAAAGCATAATGGTAAATGAATCTCTTTTCCAAGGTTTGTAAGGATAAAGCTGGAAACTTTCATGTCCTATAACATAATGAATGAAAAATTAAATTTTTCCACATGACAGGATAGAATAGAATAGCATTTACCACTTGAGAATAATTTCTAACAACAATCTCTCCCACAGCTAACAGCTTGGTCATTTCATCACCAATAAAAAGCACATAAAGAAAGGTATTCTCTACCAAATGCCACATTATTTATATGACACAAAATTCATGAACACAGCTGAAAGGTTTCCATGCAACATGAAATCAGTGATTATTACAACACAAATTAAGTCCTCCTCAAGCAAAAGGATCATAGCCACATTTTTCTATATATTCATTTTTCCACATCAAATCAAAGAATTGCCACACAACTTCTTATAGCAGTGAACTCTAAAGAAACTAGTCAAACACCAATGTGAAATTGGTCTACCCTATCATCACTTTTACCTCACAAATGATGCATTGTTCTATATGTTCCATTTGGATTTTTACATATTATCCTTCCTTTCCGATCCATTGGTATTTAATGACTATTTGAAAATTTATGACACTATGCATTGACTGCTGTCAAGCTATAACTAGGAGACTAAATAAAGAACAATCAATAGCCCAACAATGTAATAAACTGTGTATCCAATGAGCAGTAATATTCTGTAATAAATGAAGACAGAATGCAAAACAGTTATTTAAGCAACAGCTAAACCAGAAAATACCTGTTTATGGTTGAGAGCAAGACAATATAAAACGGAAGCCGGAAGATCCTTCTGAGCAAGTACAGCAGCAACAGCAGCCATGGTAAGGCCCAAGCTGATACAATTGTACTGCAACAGAACCAAGCAGATTAGAGCTAATGTGATCTTTCATGTTCTAGTACAGATACAGAGTAAAAACAGGGTAACAAAACCTGAAAATGACCATGGTCAATCAGGATCAAGCAAGGGTTGAGTAGAATCATTGCAATGTGCCATGCTACATCACTTTTACGGCCCTTTCCAGACTGTATGGCATGATAAACTAACACAAAGAAAAGAACTGCTGGGAAGAATATCAGCACATCAGAAGATAAAACCGTCCATCTCATGAGCAATTTCCTGCACACATGTGCCCACATTCCATGATCAGACACCAACAAACTCAAAACTTAAAAATATAAATAGAATCAACAATAAAGCAACCAAAAATACCCACCCAAGATAGGACTCATGACCACGGGAAGTAAAGAGTGCAACAGAGTCAGGACGGAAGATTTTAAGGAAAACCCCATGAATGTAACTCTGATAAGCAGTTAATGGCGGATAATCAAGGCCCCAATAACTAAGATCATTAACACTGCTGTTGCGGTACCAATCCTTCACAGGAAGATTAATAGTAATCTCCATCCAATGCCTTTGTGCCTCATAATCCCCAAACTTTGGGGGAGTATTGGCACCCGAATATGGATGCAGACCAACCGCTACGCGAACCAATAGCGCGAAAACTGATATACAAATGAACGAAGGTTTGATCCCTTTTTGAACTAACCACCACCAAGGGTCATCCTCATTATCATCATTCTCAGCATTTACTTCATCTTCCAGCCTCCTAACCTTTTCCATTTCTCTTTTTTTCTTCATTCTTTTCCCACTATATTGTAAAAAGTAAATATTTTTCGTTAAAAACTATAGCAGATTCATAAGAAGCAAGAACAATGTACAATAAAGTATATACAAAAAGGAATTAAATTTTACAGAATTCTCTTAATTCTGTAAAGTATAAACAATGTTAAGAACCCAGAGCCAAGTAATTAATCACAAGTTGTGCAAAGCTGGGTAGAAATACAAAGTAGTAAAATCAAGGAGAAGAAAGGAAGAGAAGAAGGGCTGACCTGAGAGAAGCGAGGGCTCGAATCAGAGACGAGATGGGAAATGGAAATGTTGTTGTTCAACAAAGAAAAGGGTGAGCCGGGCTGGGTTTTCAGAAGAGTTTTAGTATAAAAATAAAAATAAAGTTGCCTAACAGCTTGGGCTTGGTTTCGAGCTTATTGGGCCATTTTATAAGTTCGAATGTCAAATGACTATACTACTACTATTTTATTTAACGTTTTGTTTTATCGTCAAATATTAAAATGATGAAGGAAAAAACAATGTGTTTTCCCCTTTGGATATGGCAAATAGACATTCGCCACGTGTGAACATGAAAAATAAAAAAAATCCACGACGGTGACAGGAGACAAAAATCTAACTGAAATGCCTACTTACGTCACCCAAACCTATCCTCTCCAAGAAGCTCCTTATTTCCAATGAAATCACGACACGTTAACAAAAAACCATAACTGTTCCACGTGTCTTTATTTTATCTGTCCTTCATTTTCCTTCTTAACAGTCCTCAGTAAGCTTATCATACCAGTACCTAACTATATAAATGCAACCGATCCAGTGAATTTACTCTGTCTTTGTCTCTTCATTTCCATTTCGGAAACAATCACCGGAAACGAAAGGAAAGATCGGACGACTCTCGCCGGGAAGTTGAGTGCGTTCGGAAGGACTCGAAGATGAAGATTTTTGTGAAGACTTTGAAAGGAACTCACTTCGAGATCGAAGTAAAACCCGAAGATACGGTAATCATACTCCCAAAATTCAACTTAATCCATAATTGCTTTACTATTACCTAGAATTATGGTTCTATTGGTTTCTTGTTAGTTGAGAGTAACTTAAATTTTCTTGATTATGGTTAAAATTGCCGATTAGGCTGACAATTGTCTAGGTAATTAGGGTTCTTGGAGCTCCGAGACTTATACTTGAGTGAGCAGGTTCTAAAGTTATTTCAAGAATGTTTTTCTTTTTCAATAGATTTTGTTAGGTTACCGATATTTCATTTAGCCTAGTGGAAACTGAAAATGCGTTGTTTATCTTGTAATGTAGGTAGTTTGCAACATCAGTGCATGATTTTTAAGCTTAGTGTGTTAGCTTGTATATCATTTGGTTCTTGCTATGTCTTAGTGCATGATTTATTTATTTATAGTTAAATAAACACATAGAAAGCATCTGACCTGACGGAGTTTTCAAGCTCCATTACATGTGTATTAGACGCTAATCCTATTTCAAATAGTCCAATTCTGATAGAGGGATATGTTATGTGTTTTGTAGTGTAATTATCAAGATAAATGACTATGTGTAAATTATACGGTAATAAGTTTTAGAACAGTCTTCATCAATGAGTCCCTTTCTGAATAATATTTGCTGTAATTTTGAAAATTTCCTGAGATTTCTTTTAACATTTGCATTCGGTTAGCATTTCTTGTAACTGTTAGGCATGTATTATATGTGACTTAAAAAAGTGGTAATTGATGTATTATTTCAAACTCTGACCCTCCATTAATGCATATATTAAAGGTTGATGATGTCAAGGAAAATGTATATGACTCATGGACATTTTACTTTAAAGTTTGACGTAACACTAATTTATTTTATTTTACAGGTATCAGATGTAAAGAAAAATATAGAGACAGCACAGGGTCCTGATATCTACCCTGCAGCACAGCAAATGCTTATTCATCAGGGGAAAGTTCTTAAAGATAACACTACTCTAGCTGAAAACAACGTGGCTGAAAAAAGTTTTGTTGTCATAATGTTAACAAAGGTGAGTGACTTGTTATTATGATTCAGTTGTTGATTGATTGGCCACAATTACAAAGAAACAAAGAAATTCTGCTAATGAAGCTTTTTATAGTAACAGTATTAGTTTTAAATTTTGGCAACTTTGAATGAATTATGAATGAGGTATACAAATTTTGCAACTTTGAATGAATTATAAATGAGGTATACAAATTTTGGCTTGTCATTTGTACCTGAAGATCCATACTAATATTATATAATTCAGATGCCTTATTTGGGTTTATATCAACTCAATCTCTTTTGAGCTTATTCAATTGACTCCCAAAGTGTTTGCGTTGAAATTGCACACCAGACATACCTTTAAATGTTTAATCCAACATGAAAAAAGGACACATTCTTGTTCTATTGAACGGTCTAATGCGGGGAAACATGTTGCATTTTTGTAGAGTAAGGTTTCATCAAGTGGGGCCTCAACTGCATCTGCCACACCTGCACCTAAACCTCAGGTAAATAAGATATGTCTATATTGATGCTATCAATTCAATTTCTTCATGCAGTATTTGCATCAGCACTGTGCTAAGCATCTTAGCTACCTGCCACTGAATTATATTGAAGATTCATGATGTGGAAAATCCTTGCTCAAGCTCATTTTCTTTTGTATGATTTATAAAGCATTGGAGGTTGCTCATTGTCACTTGTGGAGCTAATGCATGCTTTGCACTAGGCTGATTTTATACATAGTATGTTTACCAAGAGTTACATGATAAATTGATAGTGATTAGCATATTTTAGCATGATAAGCGGTTCTCGTTGCTTGTGTATTTGTATGTTTATTTACTAAATTATTATGCAGGGTGTTAATCATATTAGAAATTCTTACTAATGCATGCATGGTGAAACCATTGTAGAATAAGGTTTCATCGAGTGGGGCATCAACCACATCAGCCGCAACTGCACCTACAAATCAGGTAAGAAGAATATGTCTATTTATGTTTACTATCAATTGTTTCTTCTAGTGTCTGAATGAGCATTATGCTGACCACATTCAAACCAATCCCACCCGTCTCCTCCAAGTGCCAAAATTTATTAGATTTTGATCTTAATTTCTGTCAACTATTTTGATTGCTCCCAACATGCTTTATTTCAATTTCTGTTTAAATTCTTTCTTTTGGTTGCAATAGTGATTTCCCAACGTTTAATTGGTTTTATGCTGTTGAGCTGCTTGTATGTGTAGGTCCAATCTACAGCTCCTGCACAAACACAGCCATCAACAACAGCTGAAGCCCCTGCTCCAACAGTGGCAGTGTAAGATTGAAGTTGTCTCATTTTTACAGTTTATCTCTATGCCTTGTCTTTTATATTATTTGATGCACATCTTGACCTTGGTATTTCACTTTGGTTTATCTTATTGAAATTGTGCAGTCCAGCACCTGTTCCTGAACCTGAACCTGAACCTGCTGTTACTCAAGCTGCTCCTACTTCTGTGTAAACTTTTCTCTTTTTTCTTTCTTTTTGTTGTATTAAGTAATTACTATTATTTTCTCTTTCTTGAGTATAAATTAAGTATGTTGACAATTAAAGCTTTGACATATTGAGACTGTTGCTTCCATTGCTGATGATAAATTTTGTGTGTCTGTCTGATCATTTCAAACTTGATCAAGCTGATGTTTCTAGCTTGCCATTTTTACCCTTTTGCTTGTCTTGGTGCAGCTCTCAGGCAGATGTTTATAGCCAAGCAGCATCAAATCTTGTTGCAGGAAATAATTTGGAGACTACAGTACAGCAAATTCTTGACATGGGTGGAGGAAGTTGGGACAGGGATACTGTTGTACGTGCTCTACGAGCTGCTTTTAACAATCCTGAAAGAGCTGTCGAATATCTATACTCTGTAAGTGTTTATGCTGGCTATGTAATGCATATCTGTTGCATTTCTTCTGGCAAAGGCATGCATTTTCCTTTCTAGCTGTGCTATTATGTGTAGCTGGTCATTGCTATCTTGAGACTTGGAAGCCACATGCCCAACTTTGTGGTCCGGCCTTCTAAATGTCATTCGGTGTATGTTCCTTTATTAGTCTTTTCCATTTCAGTGTTTCACCACATTGGAATCAGCACTGAAACTAAATGCACAATTTCTCTTATGAAAATTAAATTTTTTTTGTTCTCTTCTTCTTCTGTTAACGCTTCCTAATCCTATCCCTGGAAGATCTAAGTTGTTTGTATTTTTTCAGTTATATTGTGCTCTGGTGATGGTTTACAGTTATATTAAGCTAGTGTAACATATAAAACAATACATTGCAGGGTATTCCTGAGCGAGCTGAAGTTCCAGCTGTTGCTCAAGCTCCTGCTTCTGGGCAGGCTGCAACCCTTCCAGCCCAGGCTCAACAACGTACACCACCTACTGCTGCTGCTGGTCCTAATGCAAACCCCTTAGATCTCTTTCCTCAGGTAAACACTTAAGTTTTGAACTTTAACATGGAATTAAGTGCTGAATTTTGCCGTTCTGGAACAGGGCCTTCCAAATACAGGTTCAAATGCCGGTGCAGGTACATTGGATTTTTTGCGCAACAGCCAGCAGGTATTGGCAGGTGTCATTCATTGCTTGACAGTGTACTTTCTTTTGTTTAAGGTTCTGATCTTTTCCCTGTTTTCTTTTAGTTCCAAGCCTTGAGAGCTATGGTGCAAGCAAACCCACAAATCTTGCAGGTACATTATATATATTAGTCAACTATTATTATCTTTTCAATTTCTATTTTTCTCTTAGTTACATATTGTATTTCTGAGTGCTCATGATATTTATTGTTTCTACTTTTGTGCTTCAGCCTATGCTTCAGGAGCTAGGAAAGCAAAATCCACATTTGATGCGGCTCATTCAAGAGCATCAGGCTGACTTCTTACGCATGATAAATGAACCTCTTGAAGGAGGAGAGGGGTGAGATAAATTTGCTTTATTGTTGCTTCTCTCTGTTTTGACTGACAATTAAAGAATGTGATGCTCATGTGTGTGCTGATTTTAGGAACGCACTTGGTGAGTTGGCTGCAGCTATGCCACAGGCTATAACGGTCACCCCTGAGGAACGAGAGGCAATTGAAAGAGTAAGTTTTATTGTTTAATAAGAAATTTTCTTTTTCCTTTTTAAAGTTTAACCATTTTATGGGTGGTAATTAATGATGTCTTCCCTCCCTTCACTATCTTGATTACCGTTCAAGCAGTCACATTTCCTTGTTATTAAGTGTCATCAGACGTTGCATTAGTTTCTTACAGGTGGTTCCAGATTGGTCCTCCTAATGTGAATTATTAAATGATGATAGCTTTCTTTCCCTTTTTAAAGTCATTTCTATTCCTTGTCATCTCCTTCTTCCCAAAAATTTGGTTGCTTCTTAATTTCTGCATTCGACATTGCTAATTTTTGCAGCTTGAAGCAATGGGTTTTGACCGAAACATAGTGCTGGAGGTATTCTTTGCCTGCAACAAAAATGAGGAGCTTGCCGCCAACTATCTTTTGGATCACATGCACGAATTTGAGGAGTAATCAACATGGCCTTTCTTCTTCGCTATTGCTCCCCTTGTTTTCTTTCACTCCTGTCTGGCCTTTTCCATGTTGGGTGAAGTTGTTTTTGCTGTTAAATGTCTTATCCCAACCTTCTTTTTGTCATGTGTAGTCTTTGGATCAGACAGCCAAGTTTATATTCATGTCTCAGTTAATAGTGTTTCTTCTCTTCGTATTCATTGTCGTATTATACATAATTTTGTGTCGAAACATGCTTCTTTAGTATGTCACTCAGGCCCCTCTGTACGTTTCTTGTAAGTGTTCTGTACAATTGTGGTGACATTATAAATCGTCATCAAATAGAGCAGTGGGGATGTTATAAATTTTTGAGTGGGATTGCAAAGACTTTTGTTACTCACCTGGGTTTAGCTTTTGCTTGTTGAAGCGGACAGTCTGACTATGGGCAGCTTGCAAGAAATGTAATGATTCTTCACTTGTATTCTTCCCTTTTTTCTTGGGAATTTCGAACTTGATGTTATCCAGCCGAAGAACAAGCACCACATATTTTGGGTGAATCATATGGACTGCTTCTTTCTTTCTCTTGTCAACAAGAAAAGCAGTTGTCTGGTTATATTGGTAATTGATTATGCAACTCCATCGATCTAATTAATACTTGAAACAAATTTCAAAGGCTCAATTACAACTTTGATTGCTTTGGAAAAAAGCTTTTACCACAAGGAGTTGAATAAAAAACCGATCTTCTTATAATTGGAATTTGAATGGTTGAATTAGAATTAGAATTAGAATTAGAAGAAAATTATAGTACTATAGTACTTAACAGCCATTTCTGGTTTAGAGTCCTTTTCTATGATTCTATTAAATGATGAAACTTGCATTTCCAAAGTTATGACTCCGACTTTCTTTTTGTTAGCTGCATAGCAGATTCTATATATTCCAGGAGTTCCTTTCGGTCTATTTTGCAAGGATTTTAAGCAAAAGCTAAAATAAGAGTGAAAACATGGGAAAGAAACTTGATGCTTTGTTAGGAAGAAACTTCAAGTCTTCCAAATTAAAAAAACTATGTTAATCTTGCTATTTCAAGGATAGCATTCCTTGAGAAGCAACATCGTGTTCGATGTCAGCAAGCGCGATCTGATGTTCTTCAGCTTCTCAACCTTGGCCAGAACGATCGTGCTCTCCTTCGTGTAATTCATTTCATGATTATTTATACTATATAATTTTGTCATATATAGTCCTTATTGTTTATTTTGTACTAATTAGCTTTCCTTGGTTTCTTTTATCAGGTTGAACATGTCATCAGGGAGCAAAACATGTTGGATGCTTATGTAATGATGGAAAACTATTTCAATCTACTAATGGAGAGGATTGTTGTCCTTCAGAACAACAAGTTAATTAAGTTTTCTTGCGTTCATTTTATGTGTTGTGTTTCCTTCAGTTAATTTGCTTTAGAAACTTATGTCAATTTGCCTGTGTATATATACACTCAGGAAATGCCCTGATGAACTCAAGGAAGCCATAACAAGCCTTATCTTTACAGCTTCAAGATGTGGAGGATTGCCAGAACTACAAAAGATTCGTGGGCTATTGGCCTCAAGATATGGGAAGGAACTTGAGACTCGTGCTGTCGAACTTCGAAACAACTGTGGAGTGAATCCTAAGGTAAGAGGTGGGGAATTACAGTCTGCAGGTTTCCCAGCAGCATCCATTTTTATCCCCATAATTATGACCAGGTCTCTGGATTTTTTAGATTGTCAAGAAACTATCCACCCGACGACCAAGCTTGGATGGTAAATTGAAAATGCTGAAGGAAGTTGCTCCTATGCATAATATCAGCAATCTGTTTGAAGGAGGATCTTCTAGGATTTCTCATGTAAGGATATAATTAATAATACTAGCTAGAATCCCTTTTAAAAGATAAATTTTAGCTTTTATATAACACTCTTTGGTGATTGCAGAACAAAATGGATGTACAGAATGAAGCTAAGCCCCAAACCTCTGCCAACTTAGATGAAGCCAAGCTTGAAGATAATGATACTTCCAATTTGGGGCTTAAGCTAAAGCTAGATGAAGATTCTTCAGAAAGAAAGAATGCAAGGAAAAAGTATAGAGATGCTGGGAGTGCAGCTGAGGCAGCTTATAAATTTGCAGGTGAAGCAGCAGAAGCTGCAAGAGCTGCTGTGCAACTTGCCATAAATCCTGACCAATTGAATGCTACAGAAATCCTGAGCACTAAACAAGGAGGTGAGCAAATATCAGATAATAAGAATAACAGTCATCATAAAGAAGAATCCGAAGAGAGATATAAGATGACAGAATTGGTAAAGTTGCTGCAGAGTTTGAGTTCAGGAAAATCAAATATAGTAAATAACTACAACAATGATTCTGCAGAGAAATCTGGCGTAAATCATTCAAACTTTGGCAGGAAACCTGTTTCAGTTAGGACCAGACGAGCTTTTAGGATGAGAAGCATGAGAAAAACATTAACTTGACACTCAGGCCAACATGTTTTGCTTCTCCTAATTATTATGCTGTTGTTTCCTTATTATTTTTCTGTTGAGAGTTGAGAGAAGGGGCACACTTGGAGTTGCTGTTTTTCTTCTATTTCTTGTTTTGATTTTTGTAACATTGAATTGATTCTATGAAATCTGTACTGTTATGGGAAATCTGGAGTTCTGGACTTCATTTCCTATCCTATATAGGTGAAGCAAGCAATTATACACAAACAGTTTCCTGAGATTTACATGATAGCTTAAGCTTAACCTCATGAATCATGATTATGAATGATGATTTTTCACCCTCCAATTTAATGTCAGAGGCCACATACACACAAAAAGAGGGAAAGAAAATCAAAACTGATAAGAAACAAGAAGCTGAAATGGAAAAAAAAAAAAAAAGTGTCATTTTCATTTTCAGAATCCTTACAAGTCATTTTCTTATCGATTAGTTTGAAGAAACAATAACATAGTTACCTATAGAATTGTCAATCAATGTTGAAACTTTAGTTTGGGTCATTACTTTTAATAGATTCTAGAAATTCATGGAGAGGAAAAATAATTCACCACTGCATAATGGTACAAACTATTTATGTTATATCAACATGAAGTGCTTAATTAACTCATGCCATAAACATATCTATTACTATGTTCGTCATCTTATTCCGATTACATGTAACATAGCTAATAGGCCTTTAAGTGAGGGCATTCCAATTAAGAAATTTTGATTACTACATTTGAATTATGATCATAACCTCATGAAAGTTAGAGTTCTAATAAGTCATGGAATAGCAGCAATCATTATTATGGACTAGACTTCTTTTCGTATCAAGTTATAAACAGATGGTGCAATAGATTAAAATTTTGATCCAATTATTATCATGATTTATTTATTAGATAAGATAAGAAAATTGTGACTTTTAATTATAATAGCAGGACCATTACCCATTTCGGTCTCAACATCCTACCAAATCCAAGGACAACTGTAGCCATGAAATGTTCCATTAGTTACCTTTGCCAGTTTCTTCTGGGATTGGTTCTTTTCTCTTTTTTTCAAAGCAAATAGAGACATTGCTACCAAAAAAAAAAACAGAGACATTTTATTAGACTAAACATTGAATTTTAGACTCCACTTTTCTATAGAGTATTATTTTTCAACTTTTAATGACGCAAATGTGGAAATTCACCTATATTAATTTATGAATAATCCAAAGAAATGTGACAGACATGAATATTAAACAAATTGAAACTTTTTGGAAGACTATAATTGAGGCTGCTTATAATCAAATGACATGAGTAACTTTTGTGATAATAAAATTATATGGAAAAGTAAATCGTATTAAACATTGAATTTGAAGCATGTGCTTTTCACTATGCAATGTCAATTTTTTTTTAAATGAAAGAAATTGTGAGTTGTTATGGAGATCCTTCCAGATTCACTCTGCTTAAAAAATTGGCAATTTTTTGTCTGTAAATTGGTGTGAACAGATCAAAGCAGAAAAAGTTCTTCAGGTTTCTAATTGTTGCCCTTTTTGGAATATGATGTCCATACCATAGAATATGTATAATGTAACTGGTAAGTGATTTACAAGAGAAAATTTCTTTTCCTACTCGAACAAAGTTAACGCAAAATGATCTGATTCTACTACCATACCCTGAGATTTTTTTTTTTGTTCAAAGGTTTCAATTGAGTTCAAGTCTTATAATTGAAGAAAATCAATGTTGGGAGAACTTCACCTTGATAATGGACCGACCCAGCTCAAACATGAATAATCATATAAGGCACTAGAACTGATATGGATACCTGTAGTTTAAAAGGAATATGTATTTTGTAACAATTTTAAAAAATTTAAAAAGGTAGTTTTATAGAAGAAATACTTGACCATACTTTCTTGTAAGTTGAGTACTTGACAGCCTACAAAAATTTCCCAGAACAATTAATTGGGAAAGAAAAAGAAAGAAGAAGAAATTTGAAAAGACAAAGGCAGAAAGAAGAGAAGAAAACAAAGAGAAACCAACAAAAGGAAGAAAATGTGACATAATAGCCTATTATTAATAGGAATTGAAAATTTCGTGTTGTCTATACTTTTTTTTATGGGCTGTTGACTATTTCTACGGGAAACAAAGCAAGAAATTACTTAGTATATGAAATGAAAATCTCCCTGGACTTTTCTAGAGAAAAGAAGCCCCCGCAAATTGACTAAACCAGACATGTTTTTGCCTTTGGCTGATTCAAATTCAAGTTTCAAAGCAAAGACACTGCCATGGAAGTTGAAAACTAAGTCAGAATTCCAAATATACCCCAGATTTTCAATTTTTTATTACAATCCCATGCTTGGCTTCACTGTTATTATTACAAAACAGGAAACATCATACCCAACCAACCTTCCAAGTTCCTGGTTCCAACTTCCAACCAAGCTCTCATTTATAAAAGCACCAGGTTTTTTCAGTTTCTACTACCTGTGAGGTTTCTTCAGTTGAGGATTCATTTGGCAGAAACAGAGAAATGGGTAGGAAATTGGATGCTTTGCTTGGAAGAAACTTCAAAACTTCCAAGTTCAAAACTCTGGTAAAACTTGCCATCTCTAGGATTGCAATCTTCAAAAACCAGCACCAAGTTCGGTTTTCCCATGCTAGGTCTGATGTTATTGAACTCCTCAACCTTGGTCACCATGATCGCGCCCTTCTTCGCGTAATTTTCTTCACTTAATTGTTTCCAATTCTTTTGGTTTTGTTGATCTCTTTCTTGGAAAAAAAGTTTGAATTGAATCTGATGGGACATTTTTTTAAACAGGTAGAGCATGTGATCAAAGAACAGAACATGGTGGATGCATTTGCCATAATGGAAAGCTACTGTCATCTTTTGTTAGAGAGAGTCATGCTCATTCAAAAGAATAAGTAAGACTTAAAATTTTTTTGGTTTAATTAAGATTAATGGGATTTTTTTTTTCAAGCATGGGAGTTTCTTACATGTTTCTGCAATATAAATACAGGGAATGTCCTGAGGAGCTGAAGGTGGCAACAGCATGCTTGATGTTTGCATCATCAAGATGTGGAGAATTCCCTGAACTTCTCCACATTCGTGGGGTTGTGCAATCCACTTTTGGGAAAGAATTTGTTGTTCGTGCCATTGAATTACGCAACAATTGCAGTGTTCATCCTAAGGTAACATGAGTTGAGTTAAAAGATTTTGTTGGAAAATATATATGTTTAGCTTAATTAGAATTAATGTTTCTGGTGTTTTTTTTTTTTTGAACAGATAATACAGAAGCTTTCGACACGGCCACCAAGAATGGAAATCAAATTGAAAGTGCTAAAGGAGATTGCTTCCGAGAAGGGTATTACCCTGCATTTGGAATTGGAGGTAAAAAGGAACTTAATTTGCAATCAAATGAAAAAGTAAAAAAAAAAAGTTAATGATTCTGAACTGACAAATATTAATTTGATGAATGCAGGAGGAATTGGATGTCAATGGGAAGCAGGATGAGTCCATTGCTAAGAAATCAGCCAATTCTGATGATTCTGATGAGCAGAAAGACACTGCGATTGAACTGCCTATGATAAGCTTGGATGAAAAATTGTCTGAGTCAATGAAAGCAAGGAAAAAGTACAGAGATGTGGCTGCTGCAGCTCAGGAAGCTTTTGAATCAGCAGCTTATGCAGCAGCAGCAGCAAGAGCAGCTGTTGAACTCTCAAGAACTGAATCCCAAGACTTTGATTCAGATGATGAAAATGGTTCTAGCCCTAAAAAGGGAGGCTCCACCCACAAGAAAGGACCATTTTATGAAACACCTGAATTTCCAGGGCAAGAAGTTTCAGAGCCCTCAAATAATGCATTAGTATTTGAAAAGATCCATCCCATTGAGAATGATAGTTCAGAATCAGAGGGTGAAGAGATTGAAGAGACCAAAGAAAACCTTGAGCTGCAAGAAACTGACGAGACCAAACCGAGAGAATGGATAGAAATGGCACTTACTACATCATCAAGTTCAGATACTGATGTGGAAATTCCAAGTGAGAATGGAATTTTGGGTCGTGAATTAGCCATTAATGACATAGTTAACACTGATAATCAGGATGAAACTTTGGGTCATGAATTAGCCATTGTCAGAGTTAACACTGATGATCACAAGGAAAAGGATGAGCTAGCATGGCCAAAGCCCCATGAAGACTTAAGCTCTGAAGTTAATCCGAGCTTAATTACTTTTAATGAGGATAAAATTATTAGGCAGATTGAAGAAGAAAGCAAAGAGGATGAAAGCAACTTTAGCTATCAATCATCAAAGCTGAAGAACACTCAGAGCTTGAATTTTGTAGAGCAATTACACTCACCACATCCACATATAGACAGACAGTGGGTATCTATGAGGACTAGAAGAGCTAAAGTTTAGGATTTGAGGGTTTATTATTATTATTAATTTTGAAATTTTGATTGTCCATTATCCTGGATTATTATTGCTAATATCTCTTCATTTTTTCATTCAAATAACTTTTAGTGATGATGGGATCTACCCATTATGATTTTATTAAAGGAATATATTGTTGTGAGACTGTTTGATCTTTTGCCTTTGCAAACTCTATATGAAGAAATCTAACTCGGGGACCAAAAGGAGAAAAGAAGAAGTCAAAGGGAGAATCTCAAATTAGAATCCATGGAGCAAAAAGCCCAAAGTAAAGTGAACCACAAAGCCTTTTTAAAGATGTTGATGTTGGATTACCAACAAGCTCAAGAAAGATTGAAGTCCATTGGGCTTCCGATTTCCACCCAATGTTAGGCAGGAGTCAGCCCGACAACAGTTGATGTCTCATTAAGGTTAGATTTTTTTTTTCCAAAGGGAATTAAGGTTAGATAAGATTTGTTTTTTTGGATAAATATGCATTATTCATCCGGTAGTAGGAATAAGAACTACTACAAAACTAGAACAAATGAACTACTAGAAGAAAACAAACTTACAAACTCACCAATTTAGCTGCAAAGACCAGTTATTACAAAGAGAAATGTTTATAGGATCCTTAGCAACATGTTTAAAGTCAAGCAACCTAAGCCTAATAGAATCAACAATGAGAATAAAAGATTGCTGCACTGTGTTCATCTTTTGTTGAAAAATTCGACTATTCCTTTCTCTCCATATCACATAACAAAAAACATTCCAAGTCAATTTTAAGATTAAAGAGAGAAGAGATTTACCCTTGAGCTTAGTGATTGCCCAATGAAGTTCATATTGCTAATTGCCAACAACCCTATTTAGTCTACAAGCTTGAAGAATTTTCCCCCAAAGCTTCTTTGAGTAATCACAAGTGAATTGATTAAACAAGAAGACAACAAAAAACTAGCTAGAATAACATATTAATCGAATTGGGTTTGTTTTGACATTATAATAATTGCAATTCAGTTCAAACACGATTGTAGGTTTAATCTCTATGTAAACGAAGATTAAGTTTATTGATCGATACATGGACATATATATATATATATATATATATTATTTCGTGAATGAACTAAACTCTACAACTTAGAAGAATATTAATGCATTATTATATAATAATGAAGAAATAAATTTTTCAATGGGTAAGTTATTTGCATTATCATAAGTCACATTACTTTGCTATACTACCTATATCCAAACTGTTGTTATTCAAATCAAGTCCACATCTAACGATTATAAATAAATAAATGGTAGTATACAAAAGTAGTGTCAATACATTAAATAAGAAATTTTGAGGCATACATAATAATAAATATAAATATAAGAAGCAAATGAGAACAAGGAAGTTTCTCATCATCGATCATTTGAAAGGAATAAGCTTGATAGGAACTTACCACATGTCGAGGAAAGAATTCTCCTTTGATTTTTCCTTTTCTTTTGGGCCGGTGGCGGAGGAAGACCGGTGATTTTTATTTTAAACTTACTTTATATCTTTTCCAAATTTCAAATTCATCAATTTTCGTCATACGACGACGGACCCTATCAAATCATACGACTTGTAGTTGTATAAGTTTTGACACTTATTACTTTTTGATGAAAATTATTCGATTATATGGATGTTTATGATGGAATGGATGCATTTGAAATAATTTTACAAGTAGGTCCAAAAATTGAGTGTGAAAGGTACAATATATAATCAATTAAAAAAAGCAAAATGTAATATATAAAGTCAACACAGCTATATATTTTTAAATTTAAAATATCAAAAAAATAGTAGTACAATTTATTATTTAAAGCATAACTTCTGTGAAAAGATAAAAGTAAATAATTTTTAATCTCTAAATATAGATAGTTTAATGCAAAAAGTACAATGATGTTAATGTGAAAAGGATATCAATATGTCAAATGTTAGAAGAAACGTCCAAAAAGATGGGACGAAGGCGAAGCTATCCTTGCTTACCTACTCTGCTTATATATTGCTTAATTCCTTCGTACATATGTAAAATATTTAAAGCATTGCTTAATCGATTAAGCAATCCTTAACTTTTTTTTTATCCATCAATATAGTTAAGTTTCTTCGTCTTCCATACACAAATATAATCCAAGTCGATGGATATGAACATTTTCTTCCATTTTCTACTCATAAATTGTTTCATAGCTGGTTTTACTATGGCTGCAGCTGAAACTAATATCACGACAGATCAGTTTTCACTTTTTGAATTCAAGGACCAAGTCCTCGATCCTCATAATTTTCTAAGCAGCAATTGGTCCAGCAATAGTTCAGTCTGTAATTGGGTTGGTGTTTCTTGCAATTCTCGCCATGGAAGAGTCTCTATCTTGGATCTTTCCGAAATGGGTCTTTCGGGCTCTATTTCTCCATACCTTGGAAATCTCTCTTTCCTTGTTTCACTCAACTTGAGAGGAAACAATTTCCATGGCTCTCTACCCCAAGAGTTAGCCAAGTTGCGTCGATTGCAACTCATCGATCTGAGTTTCAATGCTTTTAATGGGGAGATTCCTTCGTGGCTTGGAACTTTAACTCAAGTTCAAAACTTGGTTCTTCGGAACAACAATTTGACAGGTAAAATTCCTCCAACTCTTGCCAACATGTCGAACCTGGAGACCTTAGAGTTGGGTTATAATTTGATCCAAGGAAACATTCCAGACGAGATTGGTTATCTTCGAAAGCTGAAGATCTTTTATGCACAAAACAATCAACTTTTTGGGTCCATTCCTTCAAGCATGTTCAATATATCATCGTTGCAGTCAATCTCTTTGGTATATAACAATCTATCTGGTACTTTACCAGATGATATGTGTCACCATCTTCCTCAGCTTGAAACGTTTCTGTTTACCAGGAATCAGATTTCTGGCAATATTCCATCAAGTATAGGTGAATGCAGCAATCTTCAACTTTTTTCATTGTATAATAATCGATTTAGTGGTGTCATTCCAAGAAGCATGGGGAATTTAACTAGACTTGAAGAAGTTTATTTGGGTGAAAATAATTTGGAAGGTATGGTTTCTAAGCTTTAATAGATTTATTTGTTTGGTTTAATTTTTTTTGGTAAAATCCATGGTTTTTTTTTGTAAAAATTATTTGGTTTAATTTACTCCTTATTTCGGGATAAATACTAAAATTTTATGCTTGAATTATGAATGGCTTATTAGCCTTTTGCCCACAAATTATGAGTCAAAGGACAGTTTGCCCCCTAAACTAAAATTGAGACAATTTATTTCCTGAACTTTCCAAATTCGAGACAATTTGCCCCTCCATCAGGTATAAAATGTCTTGATTTAGAAGTTAAAGAGCCAAAATATCTTGAATTTGTAAGTAGTTCAGGAGGCAAAATGTCCTGATTTGAAGTTCAAAGGACGCAATAGTTAAGGGAAACAAAAGGTAATAAGCCAATTCTGAATTTTGTTAACTTTTATGAAACAATAGCGCCTTCTCTGATCAAGAGCAGGTTTTTAGTGATTTTTATGGCACTAATTTGCAGGCGAAATCCCTTGGGAAATTGGCAATCTTCCTGTCTTGGAGATATTTTCAGCAGATAGTATGAGACATAATGGTTCAATTCCGGCTTCAATCTTCAACAGTTCTTCTTTGAAAAAACTTTATCTCTACAACAATCGGCTATCTGGTAATTTTCCAAACAATATGAAACAAATTACGAGCTTTTTGTTTTACTTTTTCTTAAAGCATCTGTTTCTTGTGGCATTTTTAAAGGTAAGCTACCATGCCCGAGCTTGGTTTCAAATTTGGAGATTATTATTGTATGCGGAAATTATCTCAGTGGAAATATTCCTGATTGCATCTCCAATCCATCGAAGCTTCGAGTTTTGAGCTTGAATCTAAACTCCTTCTCTGGCCTTATTCCCAATGCACTTGGCAATTTAAGTTCCCTTGAAGAGTTGCGGCTTTGGTGGAACAATTTAACCACCGAAGCTCCAAACCATGAGTGGAAGTTCCTTTCGTCATTGGCAAATTGCAAGAATCTAACAATCTTGGAGATATCATCAAATCCATTGAATGGTGTTCTTCCATCTTCAATCTCGAATCTCTCAATTTTACTTCAAGAATTCAATGCTTATAACTGCAACATTCAAGGCCAAATTCCTTCGGAAATTGGTAGCCTAAGCAACCTTACATTTTTGCAGCTTAGTCAAAATGAATTGATTGGATCCATTCCATCAACAATAGGAAGGCTACGGAATCTCCAACTTTTGTCTCTTATTTATAACAAATTGCAAGGCTCCATTCCATACGAAGTTTGTAGTTTGGAGAGGCTAAATGGTTTACAATTGAGTGGTAATATGCTTGAAGGGCCTATTCCTGCATGTTTGGGAAATTTGACTGCTCTCAGATCTTTATACTTGGATTCGAACTGGTTGAATTCGACAATACCCTCCACTTTTTGGACCATGAAAGATATCTTGAGAGTAGACTTATCATCAAATTATGGTTCACTTCCACTAGATGTTGGGAATTTGAAGGTGATTACATACTTGAATCTGTCATGGAATTTGTTATCAAGTGATATTCCGGTCACAATTGGTGGTCTCATTAGTCTACAAACATTGGCTCTATCTAATAACAGACTGCAAGGTCCTATTCCTGAATCATTGGGTGACATGACAAGTTTGGAAACCTTGGATTTGTCGAATAACAATCTATCCGGAACCATTCCTAAGTCCTTGGAAGAACTTTCTTATCTCAGATACTTCAATGTGGCTTTCAATAGATTGGAAGGAGAAATCCCCATGGGAGGAAGCTTTTGGAACTTCACAGCTGAATCATTTATGAATAATTCTGCACTTTGTGGTTCATCTGAATTCCAAGTTCCTCCTTGCTTAAATAGCACCAATCAACCATCCAAGTCAAGTCCAATGAATGTTTTGAGGTATGTTTTACCAATAATTGCTTCAATTATAGTGATACTTACTTGCATTATTGTCTTTATAAAATGCAAAAATAGAAATACAAAATTTTCAAATACTAGTGAAGGCTTAACTTCGGAAATACAGAATACAAATCTGTATAATAGACTTTCGCAAGCAACTGATGGATTTAGCGAAGAGAATTTGCTTGGCTCCGGGGGTTTTGGCTCTGTGTATAAAGGAATACTTTCAGATGGGAAAAATGTTGCAATAAAAGTTTTTAATTTGCAATTGGAGGGAGCATTTAGGAGTTTTGATGTTGAATGTGAAGTGATGCAAAATATACTTCATCGTAACCTTGTCAAGGTCATTACTTTTTGCTCTTGCATTGATTTCAAAGCCTTGATGCTAGAATTCATGCCTAATGGGAGCTTGGAGAATTTGGTATACTCTCATGATTGTTCCTTGGATATCCTACAAAGAATTAACATAATGATAGATGTCGCATCAGCTTTAGAATACCTTCATTTGGGGCATCCCAATCCTATAATCCATTGTGACTTGAAACCAAGTAACATCCTACTAGATAGAGACATGGTCGCACGTGTGGGAGATTTTGGCATTGCCAAACTGTTAGGTGAAGCAGAATCTGTGAAAGAAACCATGACACTTGCCACTATTGGATATATGGCACCAGGTAAATGTAAATCAAAATTTTAGTTCCTCACAATTGTTTTGCTTGTCTACATATAATTAAGCTTTGAGTTAGCTTTAGTACTTAGTTCAATTATGTTTAAACTATGCATGTGCAGAATATGGATCAACAGGACTTGTTTCCAGGAAAAGTGATGTCTATAGTTATGGCATTTTGTTAATGGAAACTTTCACAAGAAAGAAGCCCACGGATGAAATTTTCGCCGGAGAAATGAGCATGAAGCATTGGGTGAAAGAGTCACTATCTGATGATGGACTAATTGGTATTGTGGATTCTAGTTTACTGGAAACAAAGGAAGAACATGTCATGCATAAAATAAATTGTATATCATCTATTATGAGATTAGCCTTGGATTGTTCGGTCGAATCACCTGCAGAAAGGAAGGACATGAAGGATGTAGTTTCCATTTTGAACAAAATCAAAGCAAAGTTTATGAAAGATGTTAGTCCAGCTTGAAATTAGCCTTCTATTATGTATTTTAGGGCCGCAATTGCATGACAGGTTATTTATTATATTGATAGACACCAATAACACCACAATCAACATCTTGATTGTTTCTTTTCTTCTTCTATTTTTGCATTAAGCCATTTTTTTGTTAATATCCAAAATATAGCAGTTTTCGTCATGATCTTGTCAACTTCAAGAGTGGTCAAGCTTTGACAAAAAAGGCAAAAGGTACATAAATGAAAACTTGACTATGGTCAATGGTGTGATGGACATGGAACTCTTTATCCTCAAATAGTCAAATTGCAGACCCAATTCTAGCTTGTTTGATAGGTGAGAAATGGTAAAAAAAAAAAAAAATCGCGTCTACTGTAGTACTGTAAAATGAAATGGTAATAAACTTAGAAGGTAAGGGCATTTTTGTCACAAAAAAAGAGCAATAGCACCATAAAATTCCTTGCAAAAAATGTTAAAACCCCAAAAAAGGGGGATTGCATTTCTCAAAATATAATTAATGAAGCTTATGAGGTGCCTAGCTACCCGAAAGCTTATCCTAAATAAATTAAGTTGTTTCCACACTAACGAACCATCACCATGTGTTAAGAACAAAATACTACTCGTACTACATTTTTTTTTTTTCTTTTTTTTTGTCGCTGACAAAAAGAAAAAGATTTTATTTACTTGAAAAAAAATATCTTTTATTAACTATTTCCACAATTTCTGAGGTAAAAGATTTTTTTTTTTTGAAAACAATTCTAATTCCTCATGCCTAGGATTTTTTTTTGGTCGAACATGCCTAGGATAACAAGGGTATTTATTTAGTATTTACTTTTAATCTTATACTAGTACCATTTATAGACATCACATGGTGTATTTAACAAGGGCAGCATAGTAAATAACTAAATATGTTCAAACTAGGAATTACTACTTGAAAAACTTGCACTTTACTCTTCACTCCTCTTCTTATATCCCCAGTCCCCTTATATATATACACGTCCCAAAGCCAAAGGAAACCAGAAAAGAAGCTTCCATTTTTTGCTCGCCTCCGCCGAATTAGGTGGCCCAGCCTCTCTCTCGTGAGCTTCATCTCAAGTCCAAAGGTAAACTATATGCTCGATTTCAAGTCCTTTTGATTGTTACAGTAATGCTGTGTAATTTACGGTTTTCGTTTGTTAAAATCTCAAAGCTATTTGCTATGGAAATTAATTTAGGGTGTTCTCAAGCCATGTTACTGGACCTATATCTTTCAAAATCTCGAACCTTTATTTTTGCCCTATAAGTCCTTTCAATTTCTTGGATTCCTTTCAAATTTTGTCTTGTAATTTTCAACGGATTTTCAGTCATAATTTGTACTATATATCTTTAATTTTTATATATCACTAGCATTCCATTCTAGCTACATTTCTCGTTATTGTTAATCTATTGTTGGTTGGAAGATTTATTGTTCAAGATTGAACCAAATTATAGGTGATGATTGATTTACATTGTTCCCTACAAGATTGATGTCACTATTGTATAATAATTAATACTTTTTACTTCTCTTGTTGATCATGTATATATAGTTTAAGGATTTTTAATTATAGTCTCCAAGTTTTGAGATAATTAATCGTTTGTATGTACCAGTTTGATCAGGCCGTAAAATGGCTTCTCCCCAGCAATGGCAATTTGCGTTTTGGATGCTATATGCATCTTTTTCAGCTTCTCGTGGCTCGGCAGTGGACCTCTCTGGTGTGAAATGATATATCGAAAATTGGGAAACGATTTTGGTAACTCATGCCTTGGAATGTACATCACAACCTTTTCCCTTTACCTCTTATATGTGGTCACAACACTTATTGCGCATTGCCCCAATGAGTTGCTTCAGAAGATAGCAGATGGTTGTGATATAGCAGATGATGATGATGCAGAGGTACTGAAGAAAAATTATAGTAATGGGATTCTTGATTCCATTGGGTTTTGTGCTTGTGTATCAGGCTGCTCTTTCATCTTGGTTGGGATGTTATTGTGGCGCTTGAATGCTCTTGCTGAATTGGTCATAGCAACCTTCAAAGATTCCCTGTTTGCTTGGTTTGTTTTCCCTGCTCCTTATTTCTTTTGGGTCATTTTACTCCTTACCGCGGCTGTTGTGTTTGGGAGCAGGACATATTGTCTTATCAAGGAACGTCAAATGCTTATGCATTTGTCTCAGCGCCTCGAGGCTGGTTTGGCTGTGCCTTTCTGAAACTTATGGCATTTGGTCTGGGGCTACCCCAACTCAAAATTCTCTAGCTGTCTGTATAAAAGTAAGAATTTGCAGGTTGATATGTTCTCTTCGTTTTCTCTATCTATACCCCTTAGGAAAAATTTAGTCTGTCTCAAAACTTATATTTGGGTTGCTTGAAACTATTAACTGATAAAGAACCTTATATTATATATTTGGATTGTTGAACTTTATATATTCAACATTTTATTTTGTTTCAAGTTTCAACCTATTATTATGCTAAATAAATAATCAACTCTGCCATGTTCTAAATTTTGACTAATTTGTTAGTTGTCATGTATGGTCCAAATTAATTCCGTATTCTAAATACTACTATGTTTTAGTGCAAAAGGCATTAATTTTTCCATATGCTTCGAGAATTCTTTAATAAAATGATCATTTAGTTCCCAATCAAAGCAAGAAAAGTGGCTTTGAGTTGATAGTGTAGCTGTAGCAACAAAGACAAGCCGCAGCTATCCTATGACCTATGGGCTGGTTACTGGTTAGTAAAATTATCATCCGTTCACCATATGATACTGGTGGGAACTGTTGGGCATATTTAGCAATTAGGCCGGCCCATATATTCGGCCCAGTTATTGGACCAAAGCATAAACGAATTTGTAAGAAAAAGGCCCAAGTATAAGACCCGATTAGAAAAGGGACTATAAGCCCAAATTAGCAAGAGTATTGATAAAGTGTTTAGCAATTGAATTGGAAGTTGATGGAGGTTAATTACCAACAAATGATAGGTTGAGATGATAAGTGGCCTCCATCCCGGCGAGGGTGAGAATTCAAGTTTGATTCCTTGGAAGTGCATTTACAGACATTACGTAAATGCTGCGTATGGCAATGGCATGAAAGACCACTGTTACCCTAAACAATGCATAGAAATTGATCCCTCGGGCAATAAGTCAAAGCTTTGCATTTGACAGCAACTTGAAGGTGCTAAAGCAGATGCTCATCGAGAATAGTACTATCACTTTGCAACCGGAGGAACACAAACATTAATAACAGTAGGATATTAAAAGCCTAGAAAACCCAGCTAGATTTGATGATCACACAGATAGAACTTATGGTTTTGCCTTGAGAAATCAACCTGAGCAATGGTTATCAAAGCAAATGAATGGAAGAAAGTACACAGATGTAGTTGCAGCAGCTCAGTGAGGCTTTAGACTTGGCAAGTCAAGAAGAGCTGTGATAGAACAAACTCTGAACAGCTTACTCAGAAGAATCGATTGATCATTTGATGAAAGCAATGCTAGACTTTAAGCTAGAAAATGGAGGTCTTACTAATAATGCAGGACAGCAGGAACATTATACAGCTTATAAGAAAACTAGGTAGAATCTTAAATTAAGCTTGTAATGAAATGAATAATTTTACACCTTGCAAACTTCTAATCAAATGTCAGTTTATCTTCAATCACCTATTGATATTAGCCTATAGTGTGGCTGCAGTGAAGACTGAGGATTATATATACCTTACAAACAACTACCTACTTATCCTTAAGGAAGGAAAGATAATTACCTAACAAGCCTATTTATTTGATTCTTCCCATAAGAACTGAAAGTTGAAACGGGCCCATGCTTTGAGTTTGTACAATGAAGAAACACAAACATTAATAACAGTAAGTACAATGAAGGATTTCAGAAAAAGTTAACTGCACTCCAAAGTTTTTTTTAAAAAGAGGTCAAAAAGTAAGAAAGGACTAAATAGCAATGTGTTGCCTAAAGTTAAGCAACTAAGCAGAGTAACAGAGACATTTTATCTAAATCAAGGAGTTCGAATTATACACATCAAAAGAGCAAAGAACCCGCTTTGACTTAGGCATATAAGTTAGGAATATTATATAGAGGCGGATAAGAAGTCCAGACTCAAAATGATTGATACAACTATATCAACTGACATGTAACATTTGCAGAATTAAAGCAAAAATATGCAAATCCATTGGAGAATCTTAAAGCCATCATAAAATTGTGACAAATGGCAAGAAACGATTGTAGCCATCTTTCCTAAGTCTCTGTTCCATATTCCTCTATTTTAGAAGTGGTAAGGCTTTATACAAAACATTCTCTCCAGATATTTAGCTTAATTGCACAATCAGGAATGCAAGATAGAAAAAGAAAATCTAAAGACTGTTCTTTTTCATAATTAAATGAATATTTAAATGCAGCTTATTCAGAAGTTGCTTTCTCTACTAGTTGAAGTTAAAGGTCCAGTCAATCAAGCCAACACAATCCTCAAAAATCTCAGCCGTAGGATCAGGCAACCCGCAATCCTTAACTGATTCTCAGCCTAAATCCTAATTAATCGTTTTGGTCTTTGAAATACATTTGTTTCCCATCAAATAGATAAACACCATATGCAATCCATATAACATGAAATTATCCATCAGAAACGAAAAGGTACTATCAGAGAAGTTGATGATCAATTTAAACTAAGAAAATTTAATGAAGCACATTAACACAAAAAAGCTATGACATGAACATTCAATTCACATCATCCATATTTCATTCAGCTCAATTTAATAAAGATGGATTACAACTAGTGTGAAGAACTCTAAAATGTACTAATAGCTTACAACAAAACTTTGTATATAGAAAAGCTTAGGACAAATTACCACCACTTGTCTGCCACAAATTGATGATGTCAGTAGCTTGATTGAGAAGGTGAATCCTTTGCATGTGAGAAATCCAGGGCTTACTTTCAAGCAAAACCTTGAGCTCTTCCCAAGCATCTTTTCTAGGCCAAAAATAGAAAGGGCTCAAAGGGATTGTACCGCGCCCTGGTATCACTTGGTCAAGTGCTATCCCAATGTCTTTCTCCATCCATATGAACTTCAAAACTACCCTTGGCTTTTCCAATGGTTTCACAACCACTCCAAGCTTCTGCAGCATCATCCCAAAACAGACCAAATTACAAAAAAAACCCAAAGAAATAACAAGTTCCAACTAAAACCCTTTTTCTAGGATTTACAAATAAAAGGGGGCAAAGAAAAAAAAATAGTTCAAACTTTGCTAAGAGAATCCATATAATTAAAACCCATTATCTTCAAAACAAAACACAAAATCAAAGGGGAGAAAACCCAAAAGCTAACCTCTTTATCAGAAGAAGATTCAGGAGGAGAATCATCCAAAGGGAGTTCATCTGAGACGACAGAAGGTTTAGCTTTGACTTGCAGCGAGATAATTGGTGGAGTAAAAGCTGAGATTTTAGGAGCAAGAGTAAGAGGTTTAAGAAGGAAAGAGGATGGGCTCTGAGAAGGGAATGAAGTTAAGGGTTTAAAGGAGGGTTTAAGGTTTGGTTGAAGAGATGCTGTTACCAACATTGT
>AWWV01010323.1:0-27910 GCA_001974805.1 Corchorus capsularis
TTCCGGGACCCCAGCTTAAGTTTTGCCTAGTTTTTGGCGTAAAAAACTTCTTGAAATATCTATATTCGTAGAACAAAATCTCAGCCACATTGGAGGTATGGATTTCTTTTTACGAGCATCCTAACCTTATTTCGATCTAATTAGAAATTAATTCGGGGAAAAAAAAGGAAAAACGATATTAGATGTGGGAAAAGCAGGTCAATTTTTTTGGCGTTGAATTACATATTTTTTTATAGTATTGTTGCAAAATTTCGGGAAAAAAAAATTTCGGGTCAATTTTTAACTAAAAATTGTGTCGGTTTTTGGTCTAAAATCGCGTTCCGGGTGCCCGGCTCAATTTTGCATGATTTTTGGCCAAATGACTTCTTGAAATATCTATATTCATTTAACCAAGTCTCAACCAGATTGGAATTTAGGATTTTTTTTCTGAGTATCTGAATCTTATTTCGATTTAATTAAAAAATAAATTCGGGGAAAATGGAAAAATGAAATTAGAAGAATAAAAACCCTTCAAATTTTTTTTGCATTGAATTATAATTTTTTTCCTGACTATTGTGGCAAAAAAATTGAGGTAAAAAATTTCCGCGTCTGATTTTACAAAATTTTGGCCGAAATCGTGTACATCACGATTTTTTTGCTAAAAACGTGTTCCGGGGCCCCAGCTCAATTTTGCATAAGTTTTGGCGTAAAGACTTCTTGAAACATCTATATTCGTGGAACCAAATCTCAGCCACATTGGAGATAAGGATTTTTTTTACGAGCATCCTAACCTTATTTCTATCTAATTAGAAATTAATTCGAGAAAAAAAAAGAAAAACGATATTAGAAGTGGGAAAAGCAGGTCAATTTTTTTGGCGTTGAATTACATTTTTTTTATTGTTGCAAAATTTCAGGAAAAAAAAATTTTCGGGTCAATTTTTAGCCGAAAATTGTGTCGGTTTTTGGTCTAAAATCGGGTTCCAGGTGCCCGGCTCAATTTTGCCCGATTTTTGGCCAAATGACTTTTTGAAATATATATATTCATTTAACCAAGTCTCAACCATATTGGAATTTAGGATTTTTTTATGAGCATCTGAATCTTATTTCGATTTAATTGGAAAATAAATTCGGGGAAAATGGAAAAAAGAAATTAGAAGAATAAAAACCCTTCAAATTTTTTTTGCATTGAATTATATTTTTTTCCTGACTATTGTGGCAAAAAAATGAGGAAAAAATTTCCGGGTCTGTTTTTACAAGATTTTGGCCGAAATCGTTTACTAACCATCACGATTTTTTGCTAAAAACACATTCCAAAGCCCTGAGTCAGTTTTGCATTATTTTTGGCGTAAAGACTTCTTGAAGTATCTATATTCATCGAACCAAATCTTAGGCACATTGGATATAAAGATTTATTTTTACGAGCATCCGAATCTTGTTTCGATTTAATTAAAAATCAATTCGGGAAAAAGGAAAAACGATATTAGAAGCGGGAAAAGCAAGTCAATTTTTTTGGCGTTGAATTATATATTGTTTTCGAGTATTGTGGCAAAATTTGAGAAAAAAAAATTTCGGGTCAGTTTTTAGCCGAAATCGTGTACCAACCATCACGGTTTTTGGTCAAAAATCGTGTTCCGGGTGTCCGGCTCAATTTTGCATGATTTTTGTCCAAAAGACTTCTTGAAATATCTATATTCATTTAACCAAGTCTCAACCAGATTGGAATTTAGGATTTTTTTTATGAGCATCTGAATCTTATTTCGATTTAATTAGAAAATAAATTCGGGAAAAATGGAAAAAAGAAATTAGAAGAATAAAAACCCTTCAAATTTTTTTTGCATTGAATTATATTTTTTTCCTGACTATTGTGGCAAAAAAATTTCCGCGTCTGTTTTTACAAAATTTTGGCCGAAATCGTGTACATCACGATTTTTTTGCTAAAAACGTGTTCCGGGGCCCCAGCTCAATTTTGCATGAGTTTTGGCGTAAGACTTCTTGAAACATCTATATTCGTGGAACCAAATCTCAGCCACATTGGAGATAAGGATTTTTTTACGAGCATCCTAACCTTATTTCGTTCTAATTAGAAATTAATTCGGGAAAAAAAGTAAAAACGATATTAGAAGTGGGAAAAGCAGGTCAATTTTTTTGGCGTTGAATTACATATTTTTTTATAGTATTGTTGCAAAATTTCGGGAAAAAAAATTTCAGGTCAATTTTTAGCCGAAAATTGTGTCGGTTTTTGGTCTAAAATCGTGTTCCGGGTGCCCGGCTCAATTTTGCCCGATTTTTGGCCAAATGACTTCTTGAAATATATATATTCATTTAACCAAGTCTCAACCATATTGGAATTTAGGATTTTTTTATGAGCATCTGAATCTTATTTCGATTTAATTGGATAATAAATTCGGGGAAAATGGAAAAAAGAAATTAGAAGAATAAAAACCCTTCAAATTTTTTTTGCATTGAATTATATTTTTTTCCTGACTATTGTGGCAAAAAAATCGAGGAAAAAAATTTTCGCATCTGTTTTTACAAAATTTTGGCCGAAATCGTGTACATCACGATTATTTTGCTAAAAACGTGTTCCGGGGCCCCAGCTCAGTTTTGCATGACTTTTGGCGTAAAGACTTCTTGAAATATCTATATTCGTGGAACCAAATCTCAGCCACATTGGAGATAAGGATTTCTTTTTACGAGCATCCTAACCTTATTTCGATCTAATTAGAAATTAATTCAGGAAAAAAAACGGAAAAACGATATTAGAAGTGGGAAAAGCAGGTCAATTTTTTTTTGCGTTGAATTACATATTTTTTTGAGTATTGTGGCAAAATTTCAGGAAAAAAAAAATTTCGGGTGAATTTTTAGCCGAAATCGTGTACTAACGAAAACAATTCTTAATTGTTGGTACCAAAAAGAAAGCAGCTGATTCAGTGGCGCGGGCTGCAATAAGAGCTCGGTGTCATTATGTTAATAAAAAATGGCTCGGTGGTATGTTAACAAATTGGCCCACTATAGAAACGAGGCTTCATAAGTTCAGGGACTTGAGAACAGAACAAAAGATGGGGAGACTCAATCGTCTTCCGAAAAGAGATGCAGCTATGTTGAAGAGACAATTATCTCGCTTGCAAACATATCTGGGCGGGATTAAATATATGACGGGATTGCCTGATATTGTAATCATCGTTGATCAGCAAGAAGAATATACCGCTCTTCGAGAATGTATCACTTTGGGAATTCCAACAATTTGTTTAATCGATACAAATTGTGATCCCGATCTCGCAGATATTTCGATTCCGGCAAATGATGACGCTATAGCTTCAATTCGATTAATTCTTAACAAATTAGTAGTCGCGATTTGTGAGGGTCGTTCTGGCTATATACGAAATCTTTGATTAATAATAAGATAAATAAATTATTTTTTGGAACTCCGTAGATCTATGGAGTCGGTTACTATATCCTGAATCGCGCAAAAGAGATAAAAAACTGTGAATATTGTGTGATTAGTTTAATCGGTATCAAAAATATAGAATTTGAGCAGGCAAGTCCAAAAAGAGAAGATTGAATCAAAATAATTTAATTCCTTTTTTTAAGTAAAGTTCTATTTCTGTCAGAGGACAATATGAATGGTATATCATGTTCCATCAACGCACTAAACGGATTATACGATATCTCTGGTGTGGAAGTAGGCCAACATCTCTATTGGCAAATAGGGGGTTTCCAAGTCCATGCCCAAGTACTTATTACTTCTTGGGTTGTAATTGCTATCTTATTAGGTTCCGCCATTATCGCTGTTCGGAATCCACAAACCATTCCAACCGACGGTCAAAATTTCTTCGAATATGTTCTTGAATTCATTCGAGACGTGAGCAAAACTCAGATTGGAGAAGAATATGGTCCGTGGGTTCCCTTTATTGGAACTATGTTTCTATTTATTTTTGTTTCTAACTGGTCGGGTGCGCTTTTACCTTGGAAAATCATACAATTACCTCATGGAGAGTTAGCCGCACCCACGAATGATATAAATACTACTGTTGCTTTAGCTTTACTCACGTCAGTAGCATATTTCTATGCGGGTCTTTCCAAAAAAGGATTAGGGTATTTCAGTAAATACATTCAACCAACTCCAATTCTTTTACCCATTAACGTTTTAGAAGATTTCACAAAACCCTTATCGCTTAGTTTTCGACTTTTCGGGAATATATTAGCCGATGAATTAGTAGTTTTTGTTCTTGTTTCTTTAGTCCCTTCAGTCGTTCCTATACCTGTCATGTTTCTTGGATTATTTACAAGTGGGATTCAAGCTCTTATTTTTGCAACTTTAGCCGCGGCTTATATAGGCGAATCCATGGAGGGTCATCATTGACTAGTTTTTGTTTTTGAAATAGTCTAGCCTTTTTTTTTAGTTTAGTTTAGTCCAATGCAATGTATGCGCAACTCAAGATACTTAGGGACCATAAATATACAAATACGACGATCTAGAGTAATAACAAAAAAGATTACGATATTAAAGAATTGTAATAAATAAATAAAAAAAAGGAAAGAGATCTAATCTAAAAGATCTTTTTCCTTCTAGTTTGGTCCATTTTTTTTATATAGCATATTTCCCTTCAATGAATATTATCTTTATATTGATATTGTTTTTGTTTATTCAATTTCAATATTATGAGTCCTAATTTGAATAGGAATTCTTATGCTATCATATCAAGTTAGGGTCTATGATTTAAAAAAGCTGTTCTTTCTATAGAGGGATTCCCATTTCAGTCAATTTCATTCAATTTAACGATTGACCAAAAGAAAATTTTAATAAATAATAAATTGCATGAACTTAGCTCAATCAAATACTGATATTGATTTTTTATTTTTATGCAATGATTTGTTCTAATTTATTCGTCCATATCCGTGTGAGATAATGATAAATAATAAGGAAGAGACGAATTTACAAAAACGATATTAACAAAAACGATATTAAAAAAAAGAGTTGTTTAGGAAAAAAGGGGGGTAGAATTAGATATATGTAATCTAATGGCTATAAGTCAACTCTTGTCTATCTTTTGAGGAATAATTCTAGAATCCGATTGAATCTAAGATACGAATAGTTGGTTTACGTTATGTAGGAAACACATGTATATGGGATAGTAGATATTGACTAGTTATATATGAACTAAAAATATATCTAATTCACCCTACTACTGTGGTGTGGATTTAGATAGGGATTCCAATAGAAAAATAAAAGTTCTTTTGTTTCGTCTTTGACTCTGAATAAAGAGATAAAATAAAGACAAAAAACGAAGAATTCAAGGAGTGGGTTGGAAAAAAGAAATGGAAGAACAAGGTATCTGCGGATTTACAAAAATCTAGTGGAGAGAAACTAAAAAAAGATATCGAAATAGTTCTGACGGTTCAATAATAGTATCACTTCCATTCGGAGTTCTTTGTTACTTTTTCAAGTTGAATCTTAACGATGGAATAATATGGAATAATTAAGTCAAAATTCATTGGATGATTGTATCATTAACCATTTCTTTATTTTGGTGCGAGGAATTTATCATGAATCCACTGATTTCTGCCGCTTCCGTTATTGCTGCTGGGTTGGCTGTCGGACTTGCTTCTATTGGACCTGGAGTTGGTCAAGGTACAGCTGCGGGCCAAGCTGTAGAAGGTATCGCGAGACAACCCAAGGCAGAGGGAAAAATACGAGGTACTCTATTGCTTAGTTTGGCTTTTATGGAAGCTTTAACAATTTATGGGTTGGTTGTAGCATTGGCACTTTTATTTGCGAATCCTTTTGTTTAATCCTATAAACACGAGAATTATGTATTTTTTTTATTTTATGGCTTGGGACTTACTCCTTGCTTTTTTCGAATTCTATCAAGATTTCGCCCCTACAATTACTTATTCGTCGGGACAATAATCCAAGGGAAGGATTAATCTGAGGATGAGGAATTATCACACTGACTCGCTTTCTTCCTTCCCCTAAGACAGAGAAACCCCCCCCCTTTTTTTTAAGGAGTGTTGCAACAAATAAGTTATTTTGCCATTGACATGAAAGCCGCCCCCCTAATTCTAATAAGTATAATTATTATTGGGAATTTTCAATTGAAAAAAAAAATCATTTCTAGCTAATTAGAATAAATAATATAAATATATAAAATAAATGGAAAAGGAGTGAAAGTGATACAATACAAAAATAGAATACAAAAATAAGAACCGAGTTTTTTGTTTTTGTAGTCTATCTAAAAGAAAAGTCTATCTAAAAAAAAAAAACGGAGATCATATGAAAAATGTAACCGATTCTTTCGTTTCCTTGGGTCACTGGCCATCCGTCGGGAGTTTCGGGTTTAATACCGATATTTTAGCAACAAATCCAATAAATCTAAGTGTAGTCCTTGGTGTATTGATCTTTTTTGGAAAGGGAGTGTGTGCGAGTTGTTTATTTCAAGAATAGGCTGGATTTACCCAGTTGCACTTTTTTCATTCTAACTAGGAAAGAAAGGAGTGCATGATCCCGCGAATTACTTCTGAATAAATTTTAAAATCATATTTAAGAACCATAGCATTTCGTAATTCATTGGTACATCGACTTTGATTCTCTATTAACCAATAATCTGGGACCATTAACATGGTTAAGACCAAAGTGTTTGAAGTTCAGACCATCACGGTTTTTTGTCTAAAATCGCGTTCCGAGTACCCGGCTCAATTTTGCATGATTTTTGGCCGAAAGACTTCTTGAAATATCTATATTCATTTAACCATGTCTCAACCAAATTGCAATTTAGGATTTGTTTTTATGAGCATCTGAATCTTATTTCGATTTAATCAGAAAATAAATTCGGGGAAAATGGAAAAATGAAATTAGAAGAATAAAAACCCTTCATTTTTTTTTTGCATTGAATTATATTTTTTTCCTGACTATTGTCGCAAAAAATTGAGGAAAAAATTTCCGGGTCTGTTTTTACAAAATTTTGGCCGAAATCGTTTACTAACCATCACGATTTTTTGCTAAAAACACATTCCACAGCCCTGACTCAGTTTTGCATTATTTTTGGCGTAAAGACTTCTTGAAGTATCTATATTCATCGAACCAAATCTTAGCCACATTGGATATAAAGATTTATTTTTACGAGCATCCGAATCTAGTTTCGATTTAATTAAAAACCAATTCGGGAAAAAAGGAAAAACGATATTAGAAGCGGGAAAAGCAAGTCAATTTTTTTTGCGTTGAATAATATATATTTTTTTCGAGTATTGTGGCAAAATTTGAGAAAAAAAATTTCGTGTCAGTTTTTAGCCGAAATCGTGTACTAATCATCACGGTTTTTGGTCTAAAATCGCGTTCCGGGTGCCCGGCTCAATTTTGCATGATTTTTGGCCAGAAGACTTCTTGAAATATCTATATTCATTTCACCAAGTCTCAACCAGATTGGAATTTAGGATTTGTTTTTATGAGCATCTGAATCTTATTTCGATTTAATTAGAAAATAAATTCGGAGAAAATGGAAAAATGAAATTAGAAGAATAAAAACCTTTCAATTTTTTTTGCACTGAATTATATTTTTTTCCTGACTATTGTCACAAAAAAATTGAGGAAAAATTTCCAAGTCTGTTTTTACAAAATTTTGGCCGAAATCGTGTACGAACTATCACGATTTTTTGCTAAAAACACATTCCGAACCCGACTCAGTTTTGCATTATTTTTGGGGTAAAGACTTCTTGAAGTATCTATATTCATCGAACCAAATCTTAGCCACATTGGATATAAGGATTTGTTTTTACGAGCATCTGAATCTTATTTCGATTTAATTAGAAATAATTCGGGAAAATGGAAAAACGAAATTAGAAGCGTGAAAAAACCCTTCAATTTTTTTTTGCGTTGAATTATATATTTTTTCTGAATATTGGGCAAAAAATTTGAGGAAAAAATTTCAGGTCTGTTTTTACATAACTTTAGCCGAAAATCGTGTACGTTATCACAATTTTTGGCTAAAAATGCATTTCAGGGTCTCGTCTCAGTTTTTCATGGTTTTGGGCATAAAGACTCCTTGAAATATCTATATTCATCTAACCAAATCTCAGCTACATTGGATTTAAGGATTTGTTTTTACGAGCATCTGAATCTTGTTTTGATTTAATTACAAATAAATTCGGAAAAAAAGAATGGAAAACGATATTAGATGCGTGAAAAATTCTTTAATTTTTTTGGTGTTGAATTATATAATTTTTCTTAATATTGTTGCAAAGAATTAAGGAAAAAATTTTGGGTCAGTTTTTGCAAAATTTTAGTCGAAATCGTATACTAACCATCACGGTTTTCGCTGAAAAAGCGTTCCTGACCCCGGCAAAGTTTCACATGATTTTTGGCGTAACGACTCCTTGAAATATCTATATTCATCTTTACAAATTAATCTCAGCCACATTCGATTTAAGGAATGTTTTTTTTTACGAGCATCTGATTCTTGTTTCGATTTAATTAAAAATTAATTTGGAAAAAAAAATCAATATTAAAAGCGTGAAAAGCCTTCAATCTTTTTGGCGTTAGAATTATATATTTTTTGAGTATTGTGACAAAGAATTAAGAAAAAAAATATTCGGATCAATTTTTGCAAAATTTTAGCTGAAATCGTGTACTTACCATCACGGTTATGGCTAAAAACGCGTTTCGGGGCCTCGGCTTAGTTTTGGATGATTTTTCGCGTAAATACTTCTTGAAATATCTATATTCATCTAACCAAATCCCAACGACATTGGATTTAAGGATTTGTTTTTACGACCATCTTAATCTTGTTTCGATTTAATTAGAAATTAATTCAGAAAAAAATGGAAAAACGATATTAGAAACGTGAAGAGCCCGTCAATCTTTTCAGCCTTGAATTATATATTTTTTTGTGTATTATGGCAAAAAATTGAGAAAAAAATTTCGGGTCCGTTTTTAGTCGAAATCGTGTACTAACCATCACGATTTTTGGCTAAAATCGCCTTCCGGGGTCACGGCTCTATTTTGCATGGTTTTTGGCATCGAGACTCGTTGAAATATCGTTATTGATCTAATCAAAGTCTGAGACATATTGGATTTAAGGATTTGTTTTTATGAGTACTTAAATCTTGTTTCAATTTAATTAGAAATTAATTCAAAAAATATGAAAGAAAATTTTGATTATTTTATTGTTAATAAATTGTAAAAATTTAGAGTAATTTAATCTTTTCAAAATTACATTAACATTATAACTTAAAATTTGTTTTAATCAAAACTTCAACGGCAAATTACTAGTATGGAAAAAGGTAGGTTTATAATTAGGGTAAACTATATAAATGGTCACTTTAACTTGTGAAGTTATATGTTTTGGTCACTACCCATGAAAAGTAAGATTGTGGTCACAAATCGTTACTTTTCATACAGAAACTCATCTAAAGTTAATTGACCACATTACCTACGAATTAATTGGTTTAAGTAGAAGAATTTGTTTTTTAATTTTTAATTCATACCATTATATGTTTGGTTATATATTCCTCTGAAAGATCTAAAGGAGACAAAGTCGACTTTTCTTTGTTTTACTTGTTAAAAAAAAGATACACTACATGATCTAATCAGATATGATATGCAAATATATCAATGTGTAATTATCCAATAATTAAGATGGTATACTTGAAAAAAGATATGGGAGATATTGTGTGAGTGAAAACTAATTTATCACAAGTAAATCTTTTCAAAGTTTTTTTTTTCTTTTGCTACGAAAAAACTTTTCAAGTATTATATAAAAAACAGATATGTATGTGATGCTTGTAACAAACTCTTCTTCTCCTCATTTATATATATCGTCCAAAATCTAATTTTCCATCGACCAAAAGGGTTCAGTAGCGTTGCCCTGATCTCTCCTCGTTCTTCCAAATTAACTTAGAGGTAACGTTTTGTAAATTATATATGGGTGTTATTCATTAGAAACTGCAAATGAAACCTTGTGTTTTGAACTATATATAGTGCTATATATATATATATATATATATATATATTTGAATTAATTATTTTTCAAACCAAAAAAATCTAATTAATTGCATGTATATATATCTATACAAATTATGTTTCAGGTGGAGGACAAAAATTATATATGGCTTCTCCTGTCGTCTCTTCCCCGGTGAAAAATGCAGATTCGAAAGACGAAATTATGAAAAAGAAAAGCATGAAGGAAACTGAGAATTGGATATGTTATTTATTAATGTGCTGCGGGCCATCGATCATTCTTGGATTTGTTTGGTGTAGCATGAAATATACAGAATTGGAACAGAAAAAATATTTTGGAATATGCATGATAGGTTATGGCATAATTTTTGCCTCTGGCGTCCCTCTGACAATCGTAATGTTTATTAAGGGAAGCCCAAAAAATGTGATTCCGAAAATAGCTTGGGGTCCTGGAAGAGATTATGGTGTTCTTTCGACTGGGTTTAGTGCTTTTGTATGTTTCAGCTCTTTGGGTTTGGCTGGAGTATTATTGTGGCTACTGAATGATTTTGCAGAAATGGTGGTCAAGCACAGGTCGATTTATTTATGGTGGCTTTACACTGCTCATTATTCCTTAGGCATCATCAGTTTCCTCACCATGGCTCTTGTGAGTGCCTTCAGGACATACTATCTTAATCTTATTCGCACAGTGTCTACTTCTGTTTAAGCATATGTAAATCCTGCTTACTTCGCTTGCTTTGTACTAATATATATGAAACCAGAAGTATCTCTTTGCTTGTAATAAATGATACTTTGCGGTGGAATATTGTTTTTTTTGCCTCTTTTTTGGAATTTAACTCAGATATATTTTACATGATGGTAATGAATTACAAGGCATATAATTTGTAGTTTGGATCAACTTTGGGTGAATTCTTCATTGATTATAACATGCTTCTATATATAGGACCTAATATTCCTCATATTTGGGTGATTAATGAGTACTTAATCTATAATTCATCTTTTCGAGTATATGTAATCACAAGATAAGTGACAAATTTCGAAACTTTAATAATTACACTGATTTGCACGCGCTTGCAGCTTCATTCTCGTCCAATCTCGTCTAATCTGCAGATTTCCAAGAAACCTGATCCCTTCATTAATTCAGTTGTGCACTGTCCATCAAAGTGATTGAAACAAAACCATATGCTATATCAACTATACCAACTAGTTCATGATGATTCAGATCAACTTGAGTCTTATATCCAACTGATTTTAGAGAAACTAAAGTGCATGCAGCATTTGTTATGCAAAACTATAACAAGAATTTCTTACTTTTACAATAACTTGCCCTTGCTAACATGTCGAAGCCTGTAGAGGCATAATGTGTAATTAATCTGGGATTGTTGCATGGGTGCGATTTGTTTTCTTTCATGCTGATTTGATCTCTTGTACAAATTACTCTACCGAGTGAAATTGTTGGATGAGATTGTTGGCAGCAGCTATATATTAGTTATGATATAGTAAAGAGCTACTTTAAAGCCAAAACTCTCGTAATCACAAATTAATTAGTACCCTCACAAGGATCTAAAGGAGACCGAGTCTACATTTCTCTGTTTTAGTTTTTTTTTTTTTTTGGTGTAAATGTTTTAGTTAGTTTTTTTAAAAGATTCTGCTATTATATATCTAATCAGATATTATCTATGTATATGATTATCCTTTTAGAAAAATATATATATGGAAAGATATGGGATATATATTTGTAAGCTTAGCAAACTACTTTGCCCTTATAATATGATCCAAAATCTGATTTTCCATATCTATCTGCAAACGTGGTCTTGTACTTCCAACTCAGAATCAGAGGTATGTTGGGTCGATGATGTTTTATTGATTAGGAATTGCTATGAAATTAATTTAGGTTTATACACAATTCTCCTAATTAATCTTTGACATACTATAGGGTAATTTTTTAGTCTTCATCACGTTGAGGACAAGTCCTTAGTATATATGGCTTCTGGTGTGCAAACTGAAGATTCAAATGAGGAAATGAAGAAGAAAATCTCAGAGCAGGAGCAGGATTGGATGCTTTGTGTAGTATTATACTGCATTCTGTCGATGGCGTTTGGAATGTTTTGGATTATCATGAAACGTAGCGAATCGGAAATTAAGCAAAACAAGGAATTAGATTTTGGTAAGGCGTGTCGATCCAGAATAGGTAATGTCTTTAGTTTTGCCATTTACCTCTCTGGTATAATCGCACTGATTATGAAAAGCCCGAATAATGCGATCCGGAAGATAGCTTCGGGTGCTGACAGAGAAAAAGACGAGTATGGGGGTATTCAATATTCCAGTGGGTTCAGTGCATTTGTGTGTTGCTCCTCTTTGTTATTGGGTGGAATATCAGTTTGGCTAGTGGATGATGTTACGGGAATGGTGCTCAAGTACAACACCAAGGAGGATCTTGATCATCTTGTAGGGGTCTATTTCTACACTGCTCCTTATTCCTTGGCTTTTACGGCTTTCCTCTGCATCGCTATTGTGTGTGCCTTCAGGACTTACTATCTCATCATCAAATCTACTCCTCCTCAAACTGCTTCTGCTTCTGCTTCTGGTTAAGCCCACCATTTAATTTCGAGAGTTAATTTCATCCTCTGCTCTGCTGTTGCTAGTATTATAAGACCAATTTTTCATGTTTACTGCTAGGGGTTTTGGTACCTGCGTACATTACTTTATGAATAATTCATTGGTATTTTGCCTTATCCATGTTTTCTTTTTTGTGTGAGGATAATAAAACTGGTGGAAACAGAGCACCAACAATTTTTAAAATGAATCAAGAATTTTAACATGTAAATAAAGAAGATCATAAAAATATATATAGAAGATCATAAATATAAAAAGAAATGATGGGAATCAGATGATTCTCCTAATTAAGTAGCGATCTTGGATCAATGTGCAATATTTTGACTCACTGTAATTAATCTTTTAGTAATCATCACATACCAAACCCACACTAATAGCTGTTTGGTTATCATCTAATAATGATCTAAAAGGTGCTTCCATGAAAAGGTTTGCTACCTACCATTGTCTTTTATTCAAATATTCGCAGAAACTTGTATGCTATTGGGGAGTCTATCGATGTCGAGGTGGTAGATTCGGCCTCCAGTTCTGGATCATGGTCTCCTCCGCCTGAAGGGGTGGTAAAACTGAATGTGGATGCGGCATATAATTCGACTAGTAAGGTAGCAGTTTTGGCGATGGTGCTTAGGAGCTCTGATGGTTCGGTTTTGGCTTGCGGTTTGGTTAAGAAAGCGTGCGTGCCATCGGCTTTACATGCCGAATTGTTAGCTATTTTCTTTGGCTTGGAAGAGGCAAAGGGTGCTGGGCTTTTGGATATTTTTGTTGAGTCAGATTGTTTCCTTAATTCCTTGCAGTTAGAGAGATTAATAGAGCTAAGGATTCTCTGCTAGATTGGGCTAGTGTTATTTTTGATATCCAAGAGATAGTTTCTACTTTCAATCGTTGTAATATTAATGCTATTTAAGAGAGGTGCCAATTTTTTCCCTCATGAGCTAGCTAAATTAGATTGTAATCAGGGGGAAAAGAAATTTTGGTGGAATTCTGTGCCTTTGGGTTTTTGTAATCCTGATATTTGATTTATGGAATTTTTATATTTATTCTCAAAATAATGATCTAAAAGGAGGAGACCAAATCAACTTTTTTTTTTGAGTAAAAAACGGGTTTTAGGTAAAAAAAAAAATACACTTGCTATATATCTAATATCCCAAAAAAAATACTTGGTAAAGATATGGGATATTTAATTTGAAAACTAATTTATCAAGTAAATCTTTTAAGGATAACTAAAAACAGATACGTGATGCGTGTAGCAAACAAACTGATCTTCTTCGATCTCCTTATGTCATCCAAAATCTAACTTTCTATCAACCAAAAGGGTTCAGTAGTGTTGCCCTGACCTCTCTCCTTGTTCTTCCAAACTTACAGGTATGGCGTGGTTAATGTTTTGTAAATTATGGGTGTTTTTTCATTAGAAATTAATGCTATCAAATTTAGGTTAATTAATAGATGTTGATTACCACATGCATTTTTCTTTAATTAATATTGTTTAGTAGTGGTAGTAGAATGAATTCTAGTCTCTTGTCACCTGGAGGCTGGAAATGAATTAATATAGTTTGCATGTACCTTCCTATATATATAGGATATAATATAGGTGGAGGACAAGATTATTATATATATGGCGGTGACAAACGCAGATTCAAACGATGAAATGAAGAAGAAAAGCGCAAAGGAATTTGCTGAGTGGATTGGGTATATAATATTGTGCTGCACTTCATCATTTTCTCTTGGATTTATTTGGTTTGTCATGAAATATACAGAAATGGAGCAGAAGCCGGGTGAGAATAAAAATTACAAATTTGGTATGCCAAAGTCAAACTTGATAGGTTTTGGAATTAGTGTAGGGTTGGTCGTCCTTGTGACGATGAAAGCGTTTATCATGGGCCCAAACGATGAGATTCAGGAGATAGCTTGGGGTTGTGGTGGTGACACAGCTGATGATGGTCTAGTACTTGTTCATACGACAGGGTTTAGTGTTGTTGTATGCTGCTGCTCTTTGTTTATGGCTGGAATATTATTGTGGCTAGGGAACGGTGTTGCGGAAATGGTGGGCAAGTACAGGTCGGAATATTTATGGGTGCCTTACGCTGCTCATTATTCCTTAGGTTTCTTCACTTTCCTCTCCACGGCCGTCGTGTGTGGCATCAGGACTTACAATCTTAATCAATCCCGTCGCCAAATGCCCGCCGCAGTGTCAATGTGTGCTTCCGTTTAAGATTAATTTCCGAAGTTTTCGTCTAAGCACAACACTTAATTATTGTCATGTTTTAGTTTTCTTCTAATCTTGTCATGTTTTGATAATTAATTTCTTAGAATTCATCTTAATTATTATGCTAAATAAAAGTAATTTGTCAATTACGTACTCCAATATATATAATTTTGCTAATAAAAGAGACACCAATAATAGGACCATTCCAATTATATATATAGGACCATCGGCCATGATCAAATCTGGACTAGAAATGTGTTTTTCCCAATACATGCAAAACTGTTACCAACATTAATACGAAACCAAGTTTCCCTTGACAATCAGAATATGGTTCGAACAAATTATTAATTTTATGTCGATCGATAAGAAACTGCAACCCATGCTAGCTAGAAGGATCATCGCAACATATAACATATGATTCCATGATAATGATTAATAATCACTCCAAGTAATCAAAAAACTAAAACAACCTTTCAAGCTACACCATTCATGATGTGTCTTTCTAACCAGTTTTTTTTTTTTTTTTGGTGAAACCTTTCTAACCAGTTTTACTACACACAAACAAAACAATTTCTAAGTCAAATCATTAACTAACTAATAGTAGTTGTGTGGTTATCCTCTCAAGATCTAAAAGGAGGAGACAATGTCAACTTTTCTCTATTTTAGGTAAAAAAAAAAAGAAAAAAAAAAGCATATAATTACTTTTAAAAAAAAATACTTGGTAAAGATATGGGTTGGTAAAGATATATATGGGATATTTGAAAACTAATTTATCAAGTAAATCTTTTTAAGGATTATTAGAAACAGATATGTGATGCGTGAATAACAAACTCCTCCTTAATTCCTTATATCATCCAAAATGAAAATCTAATTTTCCATCAACCTAATTAAGGGTTCAGTATAGTGAGTAGTGTTGCCCTGATCTCTCCTTGTTCTTCCAAACAGGTATGGTGGTTAATGTTATTTATGGGTGTTGTTCATTAGAAATTGCTATGAAATTATAATTAGGTTATAATATATATGTTGATTTTCACATTTTTCCCTAATTAATTACTAATGTTTTGTAGTACGTAGTACTAGTATATATATAGAATATAAATTTTATTAGTCTTGTCACCTGGAAGTGAATTAATAGTTTGAATGTTATGTACCTTCCTTATTATACAAGATTATATATATGGCAAATGATGAAATGAAGAAGAAAAGCGCAAAGGAATTGAAGGAGTGGATAGAGTATATAATATCGTGCTCCCTATTATCGATGGATCTTGGACTTGTTTGGTTTGGCATGAAATTATATTATACACAAATGGAACAGAAGCGTGGGAATGAAGAGTCTGGTACGTTAAACAAGATAGGTTTTGGAATTGTTTTAGGGTTTGTCTTCCTTATGACAATGGACGCGTTTATTATGGGCCCAAACAATGAAATTCGGAAGATAGCTTGGGGTTGTGGTGGTGACATTGACAGTGACACAGACAGAGCTGGAAAAAATGATGATGGTCTACTACTTGTTCATTCGACGGGGTTTAGTGTTGTTGTATGCTGCTGCTCTTTGTTTATGGCTGGAATATTATTGTGGTTAGGGAACGGTGTTGCGGAAATGGTGGGCAAGTATAGATCGGAATATTTATGGGTGCCTTACCCTGCTCATTATTCCATAGGTTTCTTCACTTTTCTCTCCACCGCCGTCGTGTTTGGCATCAGGACATACAATCTTAACCAATCCCGTCGCTAAATGCCCGCCGCACTGTCAGTGTGTGCTTCCATTTAAGATTAATTTCCTTGGTAAAACTAAGCACAACACTTAATTATTGTCATGTAGTTTTCTTCTAATCTTGTCATGTTTTGATAATTAATTTCTTAGAATTCATTTTATTTATGCTAAAAGTAATTTGTCAATTACGTACTCCAATATAATTTTGCTAATAAAAGAGACACCAATAATAGGACCATTCCAATTATATATACTAGATGCATAGCCCGCGCAATTTGCGCGGGGCTTGGCGAATCTGGGTTAATACTTACTAAAAGTCTGTCAATTTTTTAAGAGATTGAGGAAACAATGAGGGCCGAGATTAAGGACAAAATAGTACAGTATTGGAAGCATATATAAATAAAAATCTTAAGCTTGATTATTGAATAAAAGAGAAAATAAATTGTAACATCATTCACTTTTAACATATTTAGAATATGTAAGGACCAACAAACTTAGCAATGCTCCTAGTCCTTCCACCATATATTCAAAAGTTGTAGTATTATTACATCAGCAACCAATATGAATATCGAGCACTTTGAAAGTAGGGGCAGTCTCTGAGGCATCCATCTTTCCTTTCAAAGCAAGAGTTCATTATCTTTCATCTCCACAAAAGATAAGCATATCTGTAGAATGTTCATTGAGGAGAGTTAGATTAGTGCTTTATGTTAGCTTACTGGTCAATTAATAATAGAAGATGCAAATCAACTCACCTCATTCTTGTCAACTCCTCCACCTTATCGGCATGAATGTGATTTTTCTAAAAGACATTTGCCAATTTTTTGGTCTAAAAAATATGAGAGATTAGCCATGTACAGCTAAATGAATTTCAATCCAAATCATCTATTCTTTGTAATATTATACTCTCACCGCACAACTCAAGAGTCTGACATTAGTGGGTTGAAAAAACTGAGATAGAGACACACATGATGGAAGCAATAAACTTCTAATTTCTCAAGGGACGAACTGAATTTAAGTCCAAGTAATTGAGGCTCAATAGGAACTTTAGATAACGGTGTTTAGGGTTCTAATACGAATCATTGTAGAAAAATATAAACGCCTAAAACAAATCAACACCCTAAATTTATACCTCAAAGAGTTATTTCAAGCAGCCACTCTTCCTCTGAATCCAGCATCATCATAAACCTAAATTTGACTCTTGCAAAAACATTCTTCTAAGTACAAAAATAATGAAATGAGATAATTAACAAACCTCATGTTTGTAGATATTTTTAATAACAATGAGAAACATGTGACAAATTAGCATGTACATACATTTAGAATTAACAACGACAAAAAGTATGGAACAGGAAAATGACCTGAGAAAATTTCAGTATAACTTTGGGGAATCCTATACTTTTCGCCACCCTAAAACCTTCTTTGAAACTGCATCAAGAATAGTAAAAAGCTTAGATGCTTCTATACAACCAACCTTAAATAAGCAACACACATCAAGACCTATGTTGAAATAAGAAACTGAAAAGCAAGGAAGAAAGAAAGATCCATAAAATATTTGTCAAAAGTATATATCCAGAGAAAGGAAAATATTGAGCATGGTCTCAACTCTCAAGTTTCAACTCCCAAAGAAGCTAACCCCAAGTAATCGAGGAAGGCAGCCTTAATTCCAAAAGCACTAATAAACAAAAAAGCCCACATTTAAGAATAATGAAATCCCAATAGAAGCAACTTGTAAACAAAAACTCCAAGTAAACAGATAAATCCCATACGTTAAAAGGGAAGAAGAAGTTCACTTTCTCAATTGTTGCAACAGCTTAATTAGCAGATTTTCCCTACAACTCTTCCTTAATATATAGCAAGTTGACCCTCTACCTTCTTGTTTTTTAATCCTGTAGCAAAAATATGAGACAATCATAGAAAAAAAGAATCATAGAAGAAACTATTTGGTTCATCATTATTCATTACGGCTTGTTGATTGTTGTCCGTACATTGCCTGTTTTACTTGCATATTTTGTCAATGAGAATTCACAAAACTAAGGTGTTGTTGTTTTCTTACTTATCTAAACAGAATCATCTTAAGTGATGGGGACAAAGCTTCAACTCCAATTAGGCCTAATTTTCCCAGGCAGTTTACCACAAATCTCCACTTAAAAAATTCTTTCATACAGACCATTATAGGTGAATTTCATAAACATTACATTATCTCCCCCACACATATCAACCAAGCCAAAGCTATGATTACGAACTCAAAGTTAATTTTCAAGCCCAGATAGAGACAAAGGACACAATTTGTCAACAAAATTACTACTACTATATATGTATATTCCAAGATTCAAAGATAAAAAAATTGATTCTTGCTTTACCCATTTGCATGAAGAACATAAAATTACTACTAAACAACGGCGCCAGCAACTTGTTAGGAGTCAGTTTTGGCTTGCCCGCAAAGAGAGCAGCACTGGTCGCCGGTCGGTACCCGATCACCATTAACAAAAAATTTGATTAGAAGAGCAAACCATCTCAGAGAAATAAAACCAAACACTTGTTATGCAACATATTGAGTATACAGAGAAATAAGAAATTGAGATATATAAGACTACCCTTACAACATATTGAGTACTTAAAAGATCAAAACACGTTATTAGCATAGTAATCGTTGGCTACTTTTACAAACAAACATCTGGAAAAAGAAAAATGAGAGAAAATTATAAAGAAAAGAGAAGTGAAAGAAGGCGGAATTCTGACCTGGAAAATGGGAGGTAGAAGCAATCCCATTGTTTGAATTCGAACCCCTGCTGAAAGGCATAACAAAGAGATCTTAACACCCAAAAATTGAAACCCCATTCAGAGAGAGATTAAAAGGGATGAAAAATCAAAACGAAAGAGAGAGAGAGAGAGAGAGAGAGAGAGAGAGAGAGAGAGAAACCTAATGAAGGAAGCAATCCATGCCGCTGCACTTCTTTCTCCCTTCCGCTCGCTCTCTCGTTCCTCATTTCCCTTTCTATTTTCGTCTTCCCCAGTCCGTAAATCTGCTGTGATTTTTTTCTCTTTTTTCTACTTGCTGAACCCAACCCAACAAATATGCTACGTGTCTGCAGAATAAACCTGTGCCATAAGTCAGGCATGCAGGGCACCAGCAATTTTCTTTTTCTTTTGTGTTTTTGGATTCAGGGACACATGTTTGAATTTTACCCTCAGGGATTCCTTCTCCTGGATGGGGTTGATAGGACCATCGGCCATTCAAATCTGGAAATGTGTTTTTCCCAATATTGTATAGGAAGGTACATGCAAACTATTACTCTCAATCAAATTGTTAATAGAAGAGTCACCAATAATAGGGCCATTCAAATCTGGAAATGTGTTTTTCCCACCATGCAAAACTGTTATCAACAATAATACCAAACCAAGTTTTCCCTTAACAATTAGAATTAGTGAATATTCCAGATTACTTATGGTTCGAACAAATTATTAATTTTATGTCGATAAGAAACTGCAACCCACTAGAAGGATCATCGCAACATATAACATATGATTCCAAGATAATGATTACTAATAATCACTCCCAAGTAATTATCAAAAACTAAAACAACCTTTCAAGTAATTAGACCATTCATGATGTGCCTTTTTAACCAGATTTACTACAAACAAAACAATTTCTAATCAAATCATTCCATTCTTGATGTGCCTCTTTTAACCAGTTCTACTACAAACAAAGCAATTTCTAAGTCAAATTATTAATTACTAACTTAATAGTAGTTGATTGGTTATCCTCTCAAGATATACAAGGAGGAGACTAAGTCAACTTTTCTTTATTTTAGGTAAAAAAAAATACACTGCTATATATATAATTACTAAAAAAAATTACTTGGTCAAGATATGGGAATGGGATATTTGAAAACTAATTTATCAAGTAAATCTTTTTAAGGAATAAGGATAATTAAAAACAGATCACGTGATGCGTGTAACAAACTCTTCTCCTTCATTCCTTATATCATCCAAAATGAAAATCTAATTTTCCATCAACCTAATAAAGGGTTTAGTGAGTAGTATTGCCCTTGACCTCTCCTTGTTCTTCCAAACTACAGGTATGGTGGCTAATGTTTTGTAGATTATAATATGGGTGTTGTTCATTAGAAATTGCTATGAAATTTAGGTTAATGTATGTGTTGATTTTCACATTTTTCCCTAACTAATGTTTTGTAGTAGTAATCAATTAATAGTTTGAATGTTATGTACACAAGATTATATATATGGCAAATGATGAAATGAAGAAGAAAAGCGCAAAGGAACTGAAGGAGTGGATAGAGTATATAATATCGTGCAGCGTATTATCGATGGATCTTGGACTTGTTTGGTTTGGCATGAAATTATATTATACAGAAATGGAACAGAAGCGTGGGAATGAAGAGTTTGGTACGTCAAACAAGATAGGTTTTGGAATTGTTTTAGGGTTTGTCTTCCTTATGACAATGGAAGCGTTTATTATGGGCCCAAATGATAAGATTCGGAAGATAGCTTGGGGTTGTGGTGGTGACACTGAAACTGACACTGACACAGCTGGGAAAAATGATGGTGGTCTACTTGTTCATTCGATGGGGTTTAGTGCTGTTGTATGCTGCTGCTCTTTGTTTATGGCTGGAATATTATTGTGGCTAGGGAATGGTGTTGCGGAAATGGTGGGCAAGTACAGATCGGAATATTTATGGGTGCCTTACCCTGCTCATTATTCCTTAGGTTTCTTCACTTTTCTCTCCACCGCCGTCGTGTTTGGCATCAGGACATACAATCTTAACCAATCCCGTCGCTAAATGCCCGCCGCAGTAATATGTGCTTCTGTTTAACTTTTCCTTAGCATATATAACACTTATCTTGTCATGTTTTTAGTTTTCTTCTAATCTTGTCATGTTTTAATAATTAATTTCTTAAAATTCATCTTATCACTTATGCTAAAAGTAATTTGTCAATTACGTACTCCAATAAAATTGCTAATAAAATTTCACCAAAAAAAATTGCTAATAAAAGAGTCAACCATTCCAAATTAATAGGACCGTCGGCCATTCAAATCTGGAGATGCGTTTTTCCCAACATGCAAATCTGTTGTTACCAACATTAATACGAAATCCAAGTTTCCCTTAACAATTAGTAGAAATTTCGAACAAATTATTAATTTTATATAGAGAAGAAACTGCAACCCACCCATTACTAATTCCAGATTACTAATAATCGAACAAATTAATTTTATATCGATAAGAACTGGCAACCCACCCACTAGAAGGATCATCCCCAGCATAAACATAACATGTATGATTCCATGATAATGATTAATAAAGGAAATCACTCCCAAGTAATCAAAAACTAAACCCACCTTTCAAGCTACACCATTCATGATGTGCCTCTTTAACCAGAGGCAAACAAAACAATTTCTAAATCAAATCATTCCATTCTTGATGTGCCTCTTTTAACCAGTTTTACTACAAACAAAGCAATCTCTAAGTCTTATTGCCAAAAAAAAAAACAATTTCTAGGTCAAATCATCAACTTTCACAATGCTAAGCCATAAGTCGGGGCTTTGGCATCCATCGCACAACCAGCAAAGCTGTGGCACCAATTAGCTCTCCAAGAAACAATTGAGTCTGCACATCAACAAAAATTAAACCAATCATTGCATAATTACTTATATCCTCTTATTTGATTCACAAGTCAAATCAAAAGGCTAGTTAATCACATTAAATTGAATAATAATTCATAAAACCAGAGTTTTAAATGAAACACCAAACAACAAAAATAATCTTAATTGAAATAAGAAAGATAACTGAACACCTAATAACAGAGTACAATCTTTACCTGAACAGCAAATAGGATTTCAAACCAGATAAGCATTTGATTTACAAACATCTTGTTTATAGTCTCCGGCTGCCAAAAAATCAAATGAAAGGATATGTTAGCAAGTAGCAAGCACTGGTGATGGAGAAAAAATGCGGGTTATCTGGGTAAAGGAAAAGAAAGAAAAGCCTGAAAATGCAAAACCGTGTGTAAATTAACATGATTCACATGCTATAATTCAAAAAGATGCCCACTCAGGTTGCAACTAAATTAAGAGAAAGAGACTTTTCTCCGCTCTAATTACCTGAGGAAAAGAAGACATGAGGCCATCTTGTTCATGTTGAAAAGCATGAAGTTCATCTTCAAACCAGTCCCTGTAAAAAGCCAACCAAAAAGGACGAAATTCTTAAATAATTTTAAAAAATGAATTTTAAGGTTACAAAATGCTTAAGATAAAATAGATTAAAAAAAAAAACATGTTATAAGCTAGTTAAACTCTGAGAGGATATGAAGAAGCTTAATTAACAGATAACAAAATATCTGAAAAACTCTATGGAAATAAAAATTTATTACGAAAAATAAGAAAACATCAGGCACCTGCCAGGAACCCAAGGGACCAACCATGCATCTCTTCTGTCTAACAGGAACATCAAGCTTGAGCTGAAAAAACTAAATCTGAATTTCCATTATTTTCAAGAGCAAAAGCTAAAAGAGTGAAAAAACGAAGAAAGAAAAATAAGTAACATCATATAAGAGTGAATGATATTTACCTATAGGGAACTGTGCACAGTTGAATAATCTGAGAATGGTCACTCATATAAGCCATAGGATCAGGGAGGGGTTGAAAGGCCATTAATGTTCTGATGATGAATTTGTCCATTGCTGGCTTAATAGTCAGTTGCTCTTTGGCCGCCAACATAGAGATATAGGACAAAGCCCTGCTTTGCAATGCATATTAAAAATATTTTTATATGCAGTTATGAAGTTGAACTTCAATTTCAAACTTTAATATGTTATTATAGAAGCAGCTAGGTAGGACAACAGATGAGGGATTTGTTGTAAGAAAGCAACACATTAGGCCATTCCTATTGAGATAAAGCAGCACTTGTTGATGTAAAATCCCACTAATTTTCAAATTGGATGAAACAAAGCATCGTACAAATGACGGAATTGCATCAATTGCTGCTGACTGGACACTAGAATAGGAAGGAGAGAGACAAAAACCACTGGATTATTAACATAAATAAAACAAGAAAGTGGAGAGTGATCACTGACTCCTATAACAAATGACAAGGACTGAATTTCTTTGAGATTCCTTGGGGCAACATAACATATGATGGAACAGAAAGAAAGAAAGAAAAACAAAAAGAAAACCTTCCATCTCCTACAAACTTGGCCCAAGTTTTTTATTCTTTTTTATCAATATCGGTTCAATATGTATGAAGGCTACCAATGACAAGCCTGAGAGCAAGCAATGGCAACTAAAACAGGGATGAAACCAAAAGAAGAAGCAATATCTTACAAGCTCAGAGGAAAACATATGGAAAATCTTCTTTTGGGAGTGCTGGGGTGGCAATAGTCTAAAAGAGCCAAGCTCTAGGTTAGTGCTCAAACATAATAGTGGAAGACCAAGTTCTTAATTGATACTTCAAAGTAGAAAGATAAAATATATATCAAATTTCGGACACCTACAGCCAGCTAGTAACTCGTCTCTTTCAATATGTAACAGAATAATGACCTGTTTCCATTTTCTTTGAAACTTCAAGAGCTAACTTGAGCAATCTAGGGACAGCAACATGTAAAATTACTTCCAAATAAATATATGCCAAAAGACTGGGAGCCAAAACTATGGTCTCAAATAGATTATTTTTTCCTACAGCCCCAGGAAATACAACTTTATAATTGTGAATATCATAAAAAGTATACTGTCATAAAAGAACATTACCTGGCTGGATAACCAAGAGGTAATTTTGGTGAAATGGAAGCTAAAGCGGCCGAAATTGTTGCTTCCCCATGCAATGAATCAAGCTCAACTTTCAAATTGCTTCCCTGGATGCAATGAATCCAAATACTTAATAAGATAGATTTTAAATCATCAAGAGATAAACACTTGTCAAGATACGAAAAACGCAAAAGAAAATCAGGTGTCAACATTACATTATAAATAACTTATGAGCAAAAAGAGAAACAGATAGGGATGAGGAGAACACAAAAGAAAATCAGGTTGGACTACAAAGAATTATGATGATAAGTTCAAATAAGTTAATAAAGGAAATAACAAATGGCAGTCATGTCTATACCTGTGCCTCAAGATTCAATCCAAGAGCAATGAATGAGCCCAGAGCTTCAGCAAATGCATCCCGAACAGAAGTTATGGGTTCCTCAAGAGCCTAGTGAGGACAGCAGTAATAATAACAGCTATATTTACAACATTACCTTTTAAGAGATCAAAAAACTACTATATGCAAACCTGCAACAAGGAAATTATGAAAAAGGACACCTGCCTTCATGCAAATTGAAGCCAAACTGTCAAGTTCGCCAATCCCTAGGCCTGGCCCCCCTAGACAATGTGCTGCAGCTATTCTAACAACAAAGGCTTTGTCTCCAATGGCAAATCGTGTAATAAGAGGGAATGCCTCAGTATATGCCGACGCAGCAGCACTACCAGCAGAGCCTTCCAAAGCATTCTGAAGCATGACTAGAGCCTCTTCTCTCACAAACTCCTAAAATTCAAGATAAACAGACTAAGGTCACATCATAGGCATATGTAAAGTGAAAACATTCCAAATGTTAGATATCCATATGAATACCAACCAACTATCAGCTAGCAAGGCCCCAATAGATAGTAGACAAATCCTAACAAATATTCTAGCAACCTTGCCATCCTAAAACACATTTACCAAACTAATCCATGAAACTATTTCCCCTAGCCCTAGCCCTGGCCAAAATAACAATTAGAGACCATGGATACTGGCATCTTTCGTCCAGATTGGGGAAAAAGGCCTTTGTAGAGAATTAAACACATAGGAAGATTCCTTTAACAGTCATTTCTCTGTGATTTTCATATAGATTCTAAGAAACATACTGATGATAGATTATGAAAAACAAAGCTGCATGTTAGGAGAATATACCTCGTTAAACTTCATGAGTTTTGTTGCAATAACAGTAGTTTCAAGCAAACCTGAAGTTATTCTCCTTCCAAAATGCCGGTATAACTCACCCAAGCATTGTGCAGCACCTACAAATTCAAATAAAGCACTCAGAGCCCAAGAGGAATTCAAAAGACTAAAAAGCTACATAAAGAAACAACTCTTGAGAATATCAGAAGCACACTTTTTCTTAGGGGAAGCCCCCCCCCCCCCCCTGGCATTCACAACCCGACCCCCAATGTAGACACATTACAATTTGGTAGAGCTAAAACTAACCAGCAATTCTCTGTGGCTCATTCCGCTTCCCATCAGAAAGAAACCCTTGGAGACTACTTGCTCTTGAATATATTGAAATGCTATCTCCTTTAGATATCATCCTTGCCATCGCTACAGATTCCAAATGACACACAGGTCGCCTAACACCAAGAATAAGCAAGGAATACAATGCATCTTTGCATTTTCTTTGCAACAACAAGATTGATTCCTGAAATTTAATATTTTCAGGATATCAAAATTTACTCTTCTAAGGAATAAGATATGAACTTCCAAAACATATAACGAAACTCAACTGGAAAAGAATAAATTTTCAAAGCCAATAACATTTAAAAACAAGATTCTAGAATACAAATGTATGACGCCATCTACCAAATTTACAATGAAATTGAAACTAATAAACACTTTACAAGTAATTGTTCTCTACATTAATTAATATTGTAGTATAATAATAAGTCATGCGTAATGAAATGCCTATCCATTTGCATGAGTTAATAATTAACCAAAGATAATTGCACGTCCTAAGAAACATCCAAACCATAATTGAATTAATTATATCAAACTAACAGACCTGTTCTGTATCCTGCATATACCGCTGACCTCTTCGTGGTGGCGGCGGCGGCGGCGGCGGCGGCGGCGGCGGCGGCGGCGACGAAGATCGCGGACCCGTAGTCATCTCAATTCCCCCCGATCCCGATGTTGATGTCCCCGATGTAGATGCAGCCATTAGAGGGTCAAACTCCGTAGCGTCCAGCCTTGATGGGCTTGCTGGCGGCGTTGGTGGCCTAGGCTGATTCTCAGCAGTTTTCTTCTTCCGCTTCCGCAGCTCGTCATGGATTGCATTCAGATACAAGCCCAGACTAAAGAAGAAGAGGTAAACACTTGCATAACAATTCTTATCGGCCGGTTTGTTATCGGCCGGTTTAAGGTCTGCTAAAAGGACTACTACACTCTCTACCATTCCGAATGCAGAGAAGAATGCGTCTATGACATTCAACGCATCCCAGCCTTCACCATATAATTCTTTAATATCAAATACCAAAGATATCAAGAAACACATAAAAGATACAGCGTCTTTAACGTCTCTCATATATTGATATCCACCGTTCGTAGGAACAAGAACCATGGCTATCTGTAAGCCAATGGATACAAGGAAAATAAGGGGCTTCCATTTAGCAACAGAGGCCTTCAAGATCAAGCCGGATACGTCTGCGGCGCGTGCCCATCGCGGCCCTTGAAAGAAATTGCCAAGATTCTGAAACATTGCTGCCGCCATTGATAATGGTATCGCTAAGTCGCGATGGAAAACTTCGAGAGAACCAGATAAGAAAAGAAAATGGGAGAGGAATTCAGCCCGCGCTCCCCTAAGTAGAAAAAAAAAATTTAAGATTGTAAACAGGGTGTAGTAAGTAAAGCTAAATGCAATAGACTATAGAGCAGCTAAAGATTTGGGTGAGCAATTGGGAGAAGAAGCAACCATGAGTGTTGGCGGGTTGGTATATAAAAATGTTGGGGTGAAATCAGGTTGGGCCAACGGGCTTTAGAATAAGAGTTTGTTGGAAATCAGGATTCTTCAAGTTTGGGCCGTAGGAGTATATTTTTTCGTTGGATTTAACTTACTATAATAGCTTGCCATGTATATGTATTTTTTTTTTTGGCCAGAGCCATGTATATGTATTTAGAAATAGAGAAATACTGTTATTTTTTTAGCTAGACTAGACTAGATAGGATTTTCAACTACTAAACAGCTACATATCTTTTGGTGCCAAAAAAAAACAGCTAAATATATTTTCATATATCACAATATCTTGGTTGTTACTTCAATTTTTTATTTTTTTTTTGAAAATAGAAGACTCTGGCAAATTTCTTTAGGTGCATTAATATAATATCCAACTTAATGTCAAAATGCACCCTAAAATTTATACGGACTGCTACTTTGCATCTATTTTTTTTTTATCATATTGCATCCTAATATTTTATTTTGCGAATATTTTGCATCTTCTGTGACAAAAAATGGTTACGACGTTGATGAGACATGCCACATGATGAAAGTGGGTAAAAGTACAAAATTGGTCCCTCAAGTTGAGTGAACATAGCAAATTGGTCCCTCAAGTGAAAAAATATGCAATTTAGTCCCTGAAGTGGAGTTAACTGAGCAATTAGGTCCTTTCCGTTAGAAGAGCCGTCAACTGTGCTGACGTGGCAGT